>JAABOM020085634.1:0-30322 GCA_011800125.2 Solanum clarkiae | reverse complement strand
TGCATTGACTAACTGCTACTTCACAATTGAAAGAAGCACAAACAGTTTAAAGAGTCATTTTGCTTTATTCCATCATATCCCAAAGCCAAAAAATAGTGAATATTTGGCTCCATCCAAGATTGATGAAAAAAATGTGATCAAATAATTCGTATGATTTGATTGCTAGCTTTTATGGGTGTGTATATACTATTATGTAAACATATGAATGAGCTTTTCTTATACATGAAAGTATGAATCAAAGTATGATTTGGCTTTCAAGCCTAAGTATGTATGATTATGACCTGAAATGACTTATGATCCATTGAAAAGCATGTATATGTATAGTATTCCCGTTGGATGATGAATTAGCACCAAATGAGATTATCGGTGGAGGCTTGACCTAAGGGGTCCTTATATAAAGTCTACCTTTCTTTTAACTACATTGCCATCATAGGATCATATTTTCTCAACATAGATGATTATGTCATGAGAACTACCTACTATATGGGGTATAACTTATCTTTGGCAAGTATTCTACTTTTACTCTAGCGTAGATGCAACACCAGGATTCCATGTAATAGCTCACATGGTATTTTAAGTTGGTTGAGGTCCATCCCCAATATGTTTATGTACTATGGAATCTCATGCATCATGATTTAAGGAATCTTGATATAATATTGTTTTCGATATACTTTTACTCTATATGTATATATGCCTTTTATCATTGAACACTTAATGTAGGTGTTATCATGATTTAGTTACATTGCATACCTGCATACTTAGTATATTTCAAAGTTGTAATACATAATTTATACTTGCATTGTATCATAATGCAAGAGCAGATGACCCCATTAATTATCCTTGTGGCTGGATCCTATTATTACCATGATCTTGATTAGGTGAGTCCTCCAACTTCGAGGGAAGATCTAAACATTAGCTTTTCATGTTTCCTTTTGTCTTAAAGACAGTCTTTACTTACTTTCTAGTTAAGTCGAGACCTGTCAGAGCCCCCATCTTATGTTGTGTTTAGAGGCATATGTATGACAAATGTATGTATTCTGGTTTCAAAGTTTTTTAGTCTATCTTTTGATATATTTTACATTGTGATTCATGCTATAATAAACGATATATATATATATATATATATGTATATGCTTCCGCTTATGTATGTATCTCCATTTTCAGCTTTGATGCTTGTATATATGCTAAGAGTTAGTTTGAGGTTCCTTTGGGAATCTCATTCACCGTGTTATGGCTTAGGCTTAGGATTGAGTCGTGAAACAATTCCTCCTAAACAACATAGTTTGAACATCAAGGTATGTGAATTTTCATCCACAGGATTCTTCACACGTGGAGCCAAAAAGATCTACTTTTTTGTTGTTTTCAAGTATGAACTTTATGGGTTTCAATTAATTCTCTATCAATTGCATGGATTATTTTTATATCTATATTTATTTAGGTAAATATGTATGAATTATCATGAGTTTCCTTATTTACATAGTTTTAAAGTGAATTCTCTACAAGGCTATTAGGATTCATGAATGTACATTATGGGTTCTTATGTTTATAGTTCTATTTGATGAAATTCTTCATAATTATGTATGATCTTCATGAATTCCATGATTTTGAGTTGTTATAGCATTGAGCCCACACAACTTACCCTATTTACTAATGAATCACGATCATGAATGACTAGAACTTCTTTCATGGTTTGTTAAAGCTATCTAGTCATGTTATATAAAGTCCCCTCTAGGAATGAGTGAATGAAATGATGAATAAGTATTTGGTGAAAGGAAAATTCTCACCTCATCATGGATTCCTTTGTGAAAGTATGATTCTCACATTGATGAATCATCCAAGGTTTTATTAGCTACTATTATGAATGATGATTCAATGACTCAAAGCTATGATTGACTGTGATATTATGATATACTATTCCATGGAGGTTGACTTAACATCGAGATGGTTTGAGGTAGGATTCTGTTTGGTGGGGTTTAAGATTATCAACCCAGGGGAATTCTTGTAGCAACCTCTAGTCTAAAACTATGTTGGCACTATAGGTTGCCTATTTATGCTAGGCAAGTGGATCCACATTTAGCCCCGAGTAATGATTGAGCGATGTAATATGATAAAGTCTATCGTGGCAAGTAGCACCCCCCTTTATATTGGATTCTCTGTTATAGCTCGCATAGTCTTACTGTCGGTTATGGTAATATCCCACAAAATTACTATGTTACTTTAATACTTTTTATGATTTGATGTCTTGACCATACTACTTATGACCATGTTCTATTTATAAGATTTCACTCTACACTTATGTTACTATGGTCATGCATCATGATTATATGTACTTATTATCAGATATATCATTCTCGTATACTTAGTATGTCCTAGTATACTAATGCATATCTTGCCTATAATTTTGAAAATATAGGGTTGGATGCTCCTCACCCTCCTCGTGGCTAGTTAGATTATTGACACAACACTTGATTTATAAGACGTCATGCTTCAGAGGTTTGCTCGTTGAGTTCATTATCCTGTTAGGGCTTACTTTTATGTTGAGATATTTACTTTTCATTGAGGGTGAGCTAGGGACTTGTCTTAGCCCCCACCCATAGAGGCATGTTCTGACTACCTTATATATGAGACTTGTTTTTATTCACTCCGGGTCTATTGAATGATGATTTGATGTTTTCTATACCTTGTGAATGCTCATGATTAATATGTAAGATAGACTGATTAGAATTCTATAGGCTTTTGATCACTATGTCACACCCACGGCCTAGCTTGGGTCATGACAAACTTAGTATCAAGTACAAGGTTTTGAAGTATCCTAGGGAATCCAACATGACACATCAAGTAAAGGCTTATTAATGGGTGTGAAGTGCTCCACATCTATGAATAGGAGGGTATGAGGTATTTTAGGAAAAATAATCAATTTTTTAAAATCTATATCGTGACTTAAGACCATTCTTCCTTGACGCCTATTTTCTTTGCGCTTTCCAAAACATACCTCATGTCAAGCATTAATCTAAAGAGAAGCTAATGCTAATGAGGACCAAGCTCTTCCAGCTTCTTACGTCCCACAAGATGATATGGTCACTAATGCAGAGATCTAGAATACTATTCAAATGCTGGCACAAGTGGTCACTACTCAAGTTAATCAAAGTGAAGTTACTCAAAATATAGGTACTCCAAAAACTAGACTCTAGGATTTTATGATGATAAATCCATCCGAGTTTCATAGTTCTATGGTAGATAAAGATCCACAAAAGTTTGTCGACGAGGTGTATAAAATTGTAGCTATCATGGGAGTATCCCCAGATGAGTAGGTCGAACTAGTGGCCTACCAACTCAAGGGTATTTCTAGGTGTGGTACGAGCAATGGAAGAGCGAAAGGGCTTAAATATTGGATTTTATCGCTTGGGAAGAGTTCAAAAGTGTATTCTTTGACTGCTTATTTTCCTTGAAATTAAGGGAAGCTAAGATCAAGAGTTTATTAATCTTTATCAAGAGAACATTAGTGTGAGGGAGCATACCATCAAGTTCACCAAATTGTGCAAGTTTTCACCATTCATGGTTTTGGGTCCGACTGTAAGGATGAGTATGTTTGTGATGGATGTCTCTGGTTTGCTGCCTCAAAAGTGCAAAAAGGCCATGCTACTGAATGAGATGGAGAATTCAAGGCTTATGAATTATGTAGAGAAAATTGAGGATGAGAGAATTAGTTAGAGGGCTAGAGAGTCCAAGCAAGATCAGATGGATAGTGGTGGTTTTCCTTACCAAAGGTCATGTAATGATGGTATGAGAGAGACCAAGGTGTGCAAAGGTATTCAGTTCAAGGCGCATCCAACACTTCCACTCAAAATCTTAACATAGATAAAAAGGCCAAAACTAAGGTTCAAAGAGGAGGTTCGGGTTCTGAAGATACTCCCACTTGTAAGAAGTGTAGGAAAATCATAAAGGAGAGTGTTCGGCTAGTTCCAATATGTACTTCAAATGTGAGATGCCTAGTTATCATGCAAGGGATTGCAAGGATGGTAGTACTAGAACCCAAACATAGCTTCAAAGTTATGCTATCGGTGAACAGGCTCAGATAGATTTTTCTTCTAGATCAGGTGTTGGACAGTGCCATAGTATGTCTTATTCTTTCCATGCTAGGATGGTTGTTGAGGAGACCCCAAATGTGGTTAGGGTATGTTGCAGGATTGTCCCATGTTGATACTTCATAAGTTTATTCCATGTAATCTTATTTAAGTTAAAACTACTAATCTCCATATTATTCTCGATATGGATTATGTCTCACATGCATCCATTAATTATAGGACCTATAGGGTCATGTTCCAATTCCCTAATGAGCTAATTCTTTAATAGTAGGGTAGTTACTTAGTGTTTTAAGTTTGATTCATTTCTTATCTAAAAGTTTGTAAGTTGATTCCAAAATAATGTATCTACGATATCATTATGGTTAGGGAAGTCAATTCAAAAACACTTATTCTTGAGTTGGTCCCTATTATGAATGAGTTTCTCGATTTCTTCCCTAATGATTTATCCATTATTACTCCCAAAATGGAAAAAAGATTTCAGAATAAAATGTCTTCCTGATACTCGACCAATCTTTATTTCTTCTTGTCATATGGTCTTGGTGGAACTTATAGAGTTGAGGGAAAAATTAAAAAACATGTTAGATAAGGGTTTAAGGCCTATGATGTCACCATAAGGTTCTCCTATGTTGTTTGTAAGGAAAAAGAATGGGTTACTTCGGATATGCATAGACTATCGACAATTCAATTAGGTGACCATAAAGAACAAGTAAGCAATTCTAAGAATGGATGATTTGTTTGACCAATTGCATGGGGCAAGTTACTCCTCCAGTATTTATCTCCCGTCTAGTTACCAGGAATTAAGGGTAATGGAGTATGATATCCCTATAACAACATTTTAGACAAGGTATAGCCATTTTGAGATGGGCTTTTTATGTATTGTGATGCTTCATGTGTTACCTTGGGTTCTACTTTGACACAACATGGTAAGGTTATAGCATATGCTTCAATGAAACTAAAGGCACATGAGTAGAATTATCTAAACCATGATCTTAAGTTGGCAGCCATGGTATTTTCTTTGAAAATTTGGTGTCACTAGCTCTATGGGGTACATGTTGGTTGTTCCAGGCATTTTCCAGATCTTTAAGCTGATAGGAAGAAAGTAAACCTCCCTCAATCTCAATCGCATGAATGGCCTTCCAAACATTCCACATATCATGATGAAGTTCTAGGGGTCTTCCTCAACCTTAGACCCTATGAAGACTAGTAGGTTCATATCCTGAAATCTCTAAGTTTGGTTGCATTAGTTGGCTCTTGGAAGCTAGAATTAGGAGCATGTGAACTCCAATTCCCCCTCTGGGTGGCTACTAACTAGGTGAGCATGATGATAGGTCCTTTGAAATCAACCTTTGTAGTAGGAGTAGGTGGAGTAGTTGGTACCTGTGGAACTCTAGTGGCTCTAGTTGATTGACCTCAACCCCTTGTATCCATCTAAGTCGAAACTTCTGAAGCGGGATCTCAGTATTGCCAACTGGAGTATCTCTTTGGATGCAGTACAATTAGGAGGCAGGATCTACAAACGTGTAATGTATGAATTAGAAAAGAGGTTTATAGAGTTAAAATCTATCGCATGAACTCGAAATGTCAAAGGAGTGTAATAATTCCTAATTTCACATAACCTCCCTCTTATAAAGTGTGGTGCACAACACGCCTATAAATAAGACTCTACTAGACATAACTTCATAGACTCGCTAAGACACTTGAACCCTATACTCTGATACCAAGTTTGTCATGCCTAGGAAGGCACCCTTGGGGTGGTCGGTACTTGAAGAACCATTGATGATTCCTCAAGAGAACTACCTGGCCTCATTGTCATATCAAACTCAATAATAGAATAATACTCAAGAAAGACTATCAATTAAATAAACAAATCTTTATCAATAATAGTTTCCAATGAATAAGAATTGGAAATGAATAACAATCAATGATCCTCTACTTATTGTCTAGAAACCTCTACCTAACTATCTAGATGGTACCATAATAGGCCATGGCTACCCCCAATCAAATGGAAATAATAATACTCAAATAAAAGATAGAAAGGCTCCTCCGAATGGCAAGGAGGGCCCCCAAAAATCTAGAAGTAAGAAGCTGGCCCTCAATGGTGCGCTGGCAGAAGTCCTCGATCATATGTATCTGCATCATAAATGATGCATACCCAATTGGACACTAAAGGAAACATGTAGAGCTCAAACTCAAATTAGTCAACTCGACTCAAACAAACTCATCAACTCAAACTTAACTCAACAATCATGCAAGTTTAGAGTTTAAAATCATGTTTTGAAAATAGATACAGTGCGATACAACTCTATTTAAAACATTATATGCTCAATCAGGTGTTCCTTGGGAGTTTTTCTTAATCAACATCCAATCCCATCACCTTTAGTTTAGTGATGCACAATAAAGGCGACGTCGTTGCCACGTCCATCTAATATATGCAAGGTAAAGGATGATTAAACATCTCTTGGATCAAAAGTAATTTCCATATTTTTGGGATATGAGTCACCCAAATCAACGGTTCAACTATCCTACACTTGCAACATAACTTAGGTGTTAGAGTAGTGACCTACTCATTCCCATATCGGTTCTCAATACTCCTCCCAAAACTAAAACATGCTCATGCCAATCAACTTAAATCTCGTCTCATCATATGTTCCACGATCAAACTCAACACAATCACTCATGGTTCAACCAATTAGGATGCATGAAATTAGGACTCTCATTCAAACTCAAATAGAAATTTGGACTCCATCAATCTTACGCATCAGATACAACAAGGTTCTCATTAGATATGCATGTATACAAGTAATACATTCCTCATGCTCAAGTTACTCAACTCGGACAATCATGATTGTGGTCTCAACTTAGTCAATGCAATATATATATATATTGATACTCTACTATTGTTCATAAACGCAACTCAGGTAGATGAAAGGACGTGTGAACAGACTCAGTCCAATGCTCTAGGAAGACTTAGATAGCTTGAATTTGGAAGAATGATCGACTTTTGGACAATCTTCAACCGTGTGCTCAGACCCTAGTTTTTCTCCCTTCCTTGACGCTCTCAAGAATCTTAAGTGTTTAAAGAGTAGTAATACTCCTAGGGTACTAATAAGGGGTCCCAAACAAGTCCAAAATAATGTGGGTTTTAATTTTAAAAAAATGGGAAAATACGAACAAACCCTTCTTAAAAATGTTGAATGGAACCATGAGACCCCGTCTATGGGTTGTGGCTCCACTTACAGGCTATAAGTGGCCTCTCATAAATGAGAGTGCTCAAATTTTGGGTTACTAGAAATTGACAATAGGATCTATGAAACCCCTTTCTACGGGCCATAAATTAAATGACGAGCGATCTTCTTAATTGTAGCTCAAGTTCCAGAAAAGTTGATTTCTTGAATCATGAGATGACGAGACCCATTCTACAGCTCGTGGATTGAAGTACGGTTTGTAGAAGGACTCGTACATAGGCCTCATACTTAGAAAAATTTCTTAAGTCATGTGGGCAACTACGAGGTCGCATCTTCACACTATGGTACACTCTACGAGCTGTAGATGACCCTCTGTGGTTTCTCCCAATGACTTTTCTTAGTCATTTTCTCATCTTTTCCTAGACATTTACAACAAAAAAGATGGAATGAATTTGGGGATGTTATACTTATATACAAATACATAGTCGATTTAAACTAACCCTAACATATTAGAACTATAGTCTTCACTTACTCTTATAAATAGTGGCGGATTACGACTTTTCAATAAAGGAGTTTGGAAAATAAACATGTAATTCTTTGTGTTTGAACTTGGAATGGCAAGGTAGGTTTTGAATTCCCTGAACCACAGAGTCAATCTTGTCTTGTGAATAGAGATTCAAACTCTCCCGCACTCTCTCTCTATATACACTCCCTCCACTTAAAAAAGAATGACATCCTTTTCTTTTTGGTTTGTTTAAAAAAATGACGTCCTTTCCTTTTTGGTTTGTTTAAAAATGAATGACCCATGTTCTTTTTCAGCAAAATTTCTATTTCAACTTTCCGCATGGTATGTTTGACAACAAGATTAAAGGACATTTTGGTAGATTTAACATAACTTTAATTTAGAACCACAAGATTAACAAAATTATCTTTTTAAACTCTATGCCGAGTCAAATTAAGTTATTATTTTTGAAATATAGGAAGTACATAAAACTAAAAACATTACCTTATTCATAAAAAAAATATATTTTAATAAGAGGGTCCAAACGAACACCCTCAGCCCCTGGATATACCCCTGCTTATAGATCTATAATTTCTTTGATGTCATAGATTATCATAATTATGTAATCATCACATATAAATTTATCTATTAAAATAAATAATTATTATGATTAAATGTAAGTTTGACCATAACCGTAAAATTACACGTGCGAGGTGCACATACGCTAAAATTAGTATTTTTATAATCTGATTCAAGAACTCATTTTTCAGCATAAAAGAACCTCTTCACAGTCCTCTTTATTCTACTCCACTTTCTTTTTTCTCTCTCTCGGATAAGGTACATTATTAATCAACTAGTCTTTTTCTATTTTTTTTTAGCACTGAATAATCTATGATCATTGTGCTCCATTTTGTTCTTGTTCTGCAATAAGTTCTTGATTGACAGAGTTGATACAGTGGTGGTGATTACTTATACGCATGATCAAGTTCTTGAATGAGTATTTAATCTATTGTAATGTCTGCATAATCCAAAATTGGATTCATCGAGGATCACCTTGATAACGTACAAATTATTCTCATCACTCTCTCTGCATCTATTTTATCTTTTATTTTTGAATGTTCTAAGACTTTTACTTGCAAATCTTTTATAAATTTCATCTCTTTGTGTTGTTCATGATGTGTATTGTTAACCATGACTTTTTCTTGAAGATCTTTGAATATTCTGCGTTAAGGATAAATCTTGAATTATTTTAGTGGGTGTTTGGATCTTTTTTTTTTTTAAAATTCTTTTAAGAACATTTGAAATTTTGGAAACTTTTAGGTAACTTTTTCTAAAGATGAAATAGTCTTAAAAAGGCGAAAACCCAAAAGCCAAAAGCTGGGGCTTGTAATTTATGGCTTTTGACTCTTTAATTATAAGATACTTTTTTTGAAAGAAAAAAAACTAATCCAACCCCCCTCGAATGAATTTTTACTTTACTATATTTTCAATTAATTAAGTAATAGAAAACAATCCCTCTGCCTACATAAGATGTTAAGATCTGTGTTCACTCTAACCTTTCTGGATCTCATTTGTGTAATTTTTGGATATATTGTTGTTTATATGTTTCAATTAGGGAAACTGCTGAGTCCATAAAGAGTATATGTGATGCACTAGCTTCATTTCAACAACTATATGTAAAATGTGATTTAAGCATAGAATTCTGTGCTTTTATCTATTTCTGTCACATAAGCATAAAACAATTTGTTTTGGTAATTATTTTTGTCCACTTCCTTTTGCAGGTGCAAAATGATAGAATGAGGGTCTTTAACAGTATGTAAGTCTCGAGAATTGAGTAGTATATTTCAATCAAACATTTTTATATAAATGTATACACAATTTATATGTACGAATATATGTTGTGTATGTATGCAGGTTTAATGTGCAGATAATAGACAGCGTGAATTATGTTTGACATGTAAATAACAATACTGTTGCTGATGTATACTGTGTCCGTTGTGGAATGATGATTGGGTTGAAACTTGTAAGACTAATGTATTACTATATTTCCATTTCATGAACAAAAGGATTTACAGTTCTTTTTCTCTTAACAAAATTTATTCATTTTTATATATTTCTGTTCCCCGACCATTCGTGGAAATTAGTGAAGGAAGATTCTTGATGGATTTGTAAGTTTGTTATAGAAATATGCAAAATGCAACTAGATGCGATATGATTTGTAAGGTGTTAATACAAATAAGTGTTATCATTTGTTGCAGGGTGAATCTTGTTTACTGTAATGATTATCTAATGATTTATCAAGAACAAGATATAAGTGTTGCCCCTATTTACCAGGTTCTTTATCAACTAGGGGGAGGTCAAATTGTTCCCGCTCAACTAAAGGACTAACGGGTGTTGGACCAGCTCCAATGGATGAAGATGGAGGAGTTGTTGATCAAATTCCTAATGAGATGGGCAATCTGCATTTGGATTGGCACATGTGAAGCACAATATCTATTTATTTGAATTTTCAAAATTTAGTACTTCTTATATGTTATATAGCCAAAATAATTCTTGTTCTTGAAAGCTATTTATATAATTATTTATAGAATTTTCAGATATTGAGCCAGTGGTTTTTTTAAAAAAATAATTATTTAAAGTTCACATGGTTGAGCCAAAGTTCAGACCCCATTTATGAGATTCCACTAGGTATGTTATTGTTAATATTATATGGTTGAGCAAAAGAGTAGAGGCAACAAAACTTTGATTTATGAACGTGCCATCCTCTCATCAATAAGAGGGACCCTGACTTCTTAAGTTCAATTTGGCAGATAGGGAAAACTAGTTAAAAACAACAAAAGAAGTAATGGCTTCACCCGGACTCTTACCGGAGACCTTCAGACGTTAGACTGACGTGATAACCAACTATACCATGAAACCTTGATATTTTGATACTGAAATTGTTTTACATTTTAAGCACGACAAGTGTACCTTATTCTTCACTTGTACTACGACAATTGATTTTTTTTATATCCATCATGTTTACTCTTTTAATAAAAATATTTTTTTTGTGTATGTCGGTAATACATTATTTTCACTATAACCTTTACTCATATTTCTCATATTTGTTTTTGAAAATGTTTTTCTTAAGATAAATATTTTATCAAAAACAATCGCTCTATCTCATGCAAGGTAAAGGTAGGATTTATGTATACTCTCCCCAGGTCCTACTTATGGAATCATGTTGGTATGTTATTGTTGTTGTTGAATTCATTTCAGAGGACTAACACCATGATAAAGACATAAAATAATACTACAAGACCTAACTATTGAGACAACTTCAAAAGCTAAGAACGAAATGAAATAGCAGCCTGATGAATGAAATGTAATGTCGTGCTACTTCCTATTTTGTGGACACATCTGGGTATCACAAACAGAGCTATCTCTTGAAAAGGTACCCTATATATGAAAGGTTAAATTCTAATTTTGTGCGTACATCTATTAAAATAAACCCATAGACATACAGACAGGCTTAGTTCAATGGTTAAGCCATGCAGTGTATATTTTCTCCTTTTTGTTTTCTTTGGACAGTTTCTAAGATTGGATCAGCTTTTTAGTTTAAAATTTCAACTTGATAAAAAAAGATTTTTTAGGAATATTATTTTACTTCTTTTTCAATATTGTTCTTTTCTATGCTACCTCTTTTTCTCAATTTGTTTTTGTGTAAATTTATTCGACATATTCTTTTCTAACTCGAAAAACTCAACAAAATAATGATGAGTTGTTGTAAAATATAAAAATAGGGAGATACTATTTATTTATCTTTAATATGCATTATAATATTAGTAACTCAATTCTTATGTCTTTTTAAAGAATCTTATGATTTCAGAGTAACATATATTTGAATGAGAACTAATTTCAAATTTTTCACAAAGTTCAAAATAACGAAAAACACTATAAAATAAAGAAAAAAACACAAGAAATTTTAAGGTTGAATTATACATGGTAAAAATAGAAAGAAATGCTAGATGCTGCATAATAATGCAAATCAAGTTTAGAGAGTTAAGATTTATTTTTTTCTTTTCAATCTTGTTTCATTTTTTATCTTGTAATTTTCACACACGTATTTCTTTAAATTTTGAATCCCTGTATAGGGATCGTAGCTATGCTACTATTGAGGCAATATAGTGCAGTGTCTCCTAGCTAAAATGTGACATTGTTTATAATCAACTATAAATGTCCAGATCTTGAAATAAATAGCTGTTGAACTTTGCAAATATTCTTGTTCTGCGTCTACTTTGCAGATATCTTGCTACACATTAGAATTTAGACAAAACATACAATCTTTTGAGAAGCTAAAACTATACTGCAAAACAAACTCAAAGGCTAACATACCCCACTGTTAGAGTGGAAGCAAGTACTTTGTCATATGAAAGGGTCTAAGTATGCTGCCATTAGACCAATATATCACTCAACAGCCCTGCTTATATATACATTACCAAATGCATGCAGTAAACTCATTCCAATTCTAACAATGGAACAATTTAGATTTCTCAATCATGATTTATGAAGTTATTTCAATCAATTGACAATAATCATTAGCTGGAGTATAGCAATTGTAATTTCTAAAACTAGACTTTGTTCATTGAATATGTAATGAGAAATTACCACATTTTGAACTTTTGAACTAGAACAATGTACAAAGCACATAGAGAGTCCTTACCTTTCTCTTGAGGCTTAAACAACGTACATAGCTGTAACAGTCTTTCTCCTGGCATGCTCGGTATAGGTGATGGAATCACAAATCACATTCTCCAAAAAGATCTTTAGCACTTCACTAGTCTCCTTATATATCAGACCAAAGATACTCTTCACACCACCCCTACGAGTAAGCCTGTGAATAGCTGGCTTAGTGATGCCCTTGATGTTGTCTCTTAGAACCTTCCTATGCCGCTTGGCTCCTCCCTTGACCAACCCCTTGTCTTCCTTTCCACCATCAGACATTTTCACAAAGGAACTTTGAAGAAGAAGAAGAAGTTTCTAGGGATTTGAATTGGGTAAAATGAACTTTCATGGTAGAAATTTTAGTGTGATTTGATGGGCATTTTAAAATGTGGTGGAGCATAAACCATACCCGCTAATTATTTGGACATTGATGAACAGTAGTGTTGATTCATGTGAAAGGCGAAAACTTAATATGAACCGTTTATTGAAAGATCTAGGGACGTTAATTGATCTAGAAAAAGTATCTCATTAAAATAAGGAAGTGTAGATTTCTATAATCAACAGTTTACCTTTAACTTCTTTTGTTCATTATTAGATGTCAAATTTTAGCTTGATACACCTACTAAAAAAATAATGATTACTTTAGTGAGATTACATTATACTACAATTATATAAAAACTAGTAAATATACTCGTGCTTCTCCATGGACATAAAATGATAAATAAAACATTATTTCATAATTTATCGAATTAAAAAGAGTCTCCATCAATTAAAAATCTCTACCAAAATTTATCATGAGCTACGTTAATTTGAAGTAAAAACATATTTACATATCAACTTTCCATATATACTCTCTTCAAAGTGAAAGTTTAAACTTTAGATGTCATACAATGTACTCTCTAGTCTCATCATACTGAAGAGATTCTTCACATTATTACTCTACTCAAGAAATATATGTGACTAAAAATTATTAATTAGTAAAAATGTTTTCCTTCCTTGACTTATAGGCCTTCAAAATTGTCAATGTATGCTTCAATATGAGTTGGCTTATCATTAAATGTCTAACATTTAATTTCCATGGGTCGATGGATTATCTCCCATTTTCATATGAATCTTAATACACTGTGAAATAGGGATAAAATCCATAAATCAATTTCATAAAGTCTTCATTGGTTAACATTAAAATAGTCCTCAGATTCTTCGACTGCAACAATTTGATGAAAACACACTCTCTAGCTCCCGTAGCTTACGGTCTTTGTTATCAGATGGGAGAAGAAATTGTTTCATTTCAATAAAAAAATAATGTATAAATACAATAGATTATATGCTAACTTAGGAAAGAAATAAACTTAGGAAAGAAATAAAATTAGGAAAGAAATAAAAGATGATTCCTACAAATCTACTACCTAAATAAGGCTATGTATATTACTAGGAATTAAGTCTATATTCATTCTATAACACTCCTCCTGAAGTTGGTGCATAGATATTGATCATGCCCAACTTGTTACAAAAGTAATCAACTCGAGTTCCATGTAATGCCTTCGTGAGCAAATCAGCCAATTGCTCTCCTGTCTTCACATAGCAACTGGAAATCAAGTTCTCCTGAATTTTCTCGCGAATAAAATGACAGTCAACCTCAATATGTTTAGTTCTTTCATGATATACCGGATTTGAGGTGATATGAAGAGCAGCTTGATTATCACACCAAAGTTTTGCTAGTGTATGATGCTTTAGGCCAATTTCTATTAAAAGATTATGTATCCATATGATCTCACACGTATACTGTGACATAGCTCTTTATTCAGCTTCTGCACTGGATCGAAATACAACACTTTGCTTCTTATGCCTCTATGAAACTAGGTTTCCTTCAACAAAGACACAATAGCCTGTAGTCGATCTCCTATAAATTTTAGATCCAGCATAGTCTGCATCTGTAAAACACTCAAGACAGGTATGATTGTGATTGTTATTCAATATGCCAAGTCCAAGGGCATCTTTCAAGTAATATAGAATCTGTGTCAAAGCTTCCCAATGTTTAGTCATAGGCGCAAACATCAACTGGTTAACCATACTTACCGCGAAAGCAATATCCAGACGAGTCACAGTAAGGTAGTTTAATTTTTCAATTAGCCTTTTGTATTTCTCCGGATCATCAAAAGGATCACTATCATCTTTCATAAGGTGCACGTTGGCAACCATTGGAGTACTGCAAGGTTTTTCTGCCAACTTTTCAGTGTCTACAAGTAGGTCAAGAATATACTTTCTCTGGCATAGAAAAATTCCCTTCTTGCTTCTATTTCCTTCTACTCCCAAAAAGTATCTTAACTGGCCTAAATCTTTTGTATGAAACCTAGTATGTAGGAAAGACTTAAGGGAAGAGATTCCAGTATAATCACTTCTTGTAATGACAATGTAATCAACATACACAACAAGAAGGATAGTGACAGTAGTTGATTGCTGATAGAAAACTGACTGTTCACATTTGCTCATTTTCAACCTAAACTCTTGAACTACCTCACTAAATTTGCCAAACCAAGCCTGAAGACTTTGCTTCAATTCATACAAGGACTTCTTAAAAAGATAGATTTTTCTATACTCCCTCTGAGCAACAAAATCAGGTGGTAGCTCTATATATACTTCCTCTTGAAGATAACCATGAAGGAAAATATTCTTTACATCCTACTTATGTAAAGGCCAATTAATTGAAGCAGCTATAGAAATGAATAAGTGAATAAAAGTGAGTTTAGCAACCAGAGAAAAGGTGTATGAATAATCCACTCCATATGTCTGAGCATACCCTTTAGTGACAAGCCTGGCCTTAAGTCTTGCCACAGGACTATCTTGATTAACTTTAGCCGTGAATACCCACTTACATCCCACTGGTTTCTTTCCATTGGGTAAATCCACCAAATCCCATGTACGATTTTCCTCTAAGGCATGGATTTCCTCAAGCATCGCATCCGACTATCTAGGATGATTCAAAGCCGCTCTCATTGTTTTAGGTGTAGAAACAGAATCTAGAGAAACAATCAAGGATCTAGATGTAGAAGATAAATGGTCATAGGAAACAAAATTAGCTATGGAATATGTGGATTTACAACTCCAAGTACCTTTTTGAAGAGCAATAGGGAGATCAAGATTTGATGATGAAGTAATTGGTGATGGATATGTATCCTCGATCTCTTGCCTCCTCGAGTAAACATGAACAATTTGTGGTTTTACTGGAGTTATTAAGGGCATAATAGTTAATTCTTACTCAGTAGAAAAACTAGGAGATGGGAGAGCCATATCATCATATTTTTTGTCATAGAACGAGCAACTTGATAGACCAACCACTCATCTTCCTCCTCTTGACTTGTAGGAATGAAAGGTGCAGAGAAAAATGGTGTAGTCTCTGAAAATACGACATCAGTTGACACAAGATAGCTGCCAAGTTCAACAGAATACCATCGATATCCTTTCTGAAGGGGAGAATAGCCTAAAAAAACACTTTAATGCCTTGGGATCCAACTTAGAAACAGATGGCCTAACATCTCGAATATACCATATGCTTCCAAACACCTTAGGTTCCACAGGAAATAGTGACTTGTTTGGAAAGAAAACTTTGTAACGTATATTACCAAAAAGCACAATAGATGCCATGCAATTTATCAGAAAACAAGCCGTAGAGACAGCATCGGACCAAAAATGCTTAGGAATCTTCATTTGAAATAAAAGTGCCTGAGGTGTCTCGAGTAGGTGCCTATTCTTCCTCTCAGCAACTCCATTTTCAGAGGGTGTATCAACACTAGAAGACTGGTAGAGAATACCATTTTGTCTCATGTATGACTGAAATGATTCTAACATATATTCTTTAGCATTATCACTCCTTAAAATACGTAATGAAGCATTGAATTGAGTTTTAACTTCAACACAAAAGACACAAGAATGGGTAAACACTTCTAAGAGGCTCTTCATAAAATATATACAGGTCATCCCAAAGAAATCATCCACAAAAGTGACAAAATACTTATGCCAAATTTTGGAGATGACGGGACATGGCCCCCAAACATCAGAATGAACTAATTCAAAAGTTGTCTCAACTTGCTTGCTAATCCTTAGTCCCATTGAGGTGTGATGATGTTTTGTAAATCAACATGACTCACATTCCAATGGTGGAATATTCTGAAACCGAGGTCAAAGCTTCTTCAACAAGGGTAGGGAAGGATTCCCCAATCGACAATGTGCTTCAAATGGGGACACAACACTAGAGCAGGAAACAAACCGAGGCTCCCAATTATCAAGGATGTAGAGATCATCGGACACATATCCTTTACCAATAACTTGATTTGTCATAAGATCACAAAACAAATAATAATCCGAAAAGAAATAGATATAACAATTCATATCTCTAGTAACTTTGCTAACAGAAATCAAATTGAAGGCTAACTTTGGTAAACTTAATACTCATGATAGGGTAACAGAGGAGGTTGCTTTAATAGTCTCAGATCAAATGATATTGCAAGTTGAACCATCAACTACAGAATAACTGGACACGGTGCATCATGTGGTTGAAAGTTAGAAAACAATATTAGAGTTACCCGTCATATGATTTGTGGCACCTGAGTCATTCACCCATTTATTGGAATAAGTAAAAAGGCATGTCTTATCTGACTCAGAAAATGCATTCACTGAAATAGGTCCCATTAGTGATTTTTTTTTTGTTGAGAAAATTTTCCCATAGGTAGCCCAATCACAGAGGGGCCAAGTCAATGTTCAACAAACCTTCAACATCACAACTTGAAATAGAATAAAATTAAAAATTTTCCAGTAGACAGTGTAGCCTAGAGTCAAGGATATGAATTGGTAAACTAACAAAGAACAAAGAAACCATGGATGACTACCACAAGCAACCCACTGATCAAACAACAATAAGTAGCCACAGAAGCACAAAAGATAAATATCAAATTGAATTTGTAGGAGTGAAACTGATAAGGTGATGCCAAAAGTGAAACACACGATCAATTCTGATGAGTCACGTGCCAGAGCATGAGAGATAGGGTTGCCGCATTTGATACACTAGCTTCCCATCCTAAAGCTAGTGAAAGATCTCCCAGTTGAAAATACTGTTCTACTTCCTTCAATAGTAGTGGTGAGACAAAATAGTCACTCCGTAGATGTGACCAAATGATGAGTTCAAATCACGAGGGAAGAGTTCCCAATTCCCAATTTCTGAATATGAATCGAGCCTGTAGGCTCTGATATCATGTTATCAGATAGGAAGAAGAAATTGTTTCATTCCAATAGAAAAGCAATGTATAAATACAATGGATTGTGTGCTAACTTAGGAAAGAAATAAACTAACTTAGGACAGAAATAAAAGATGATTCTTACAAATCTACTACCTAAATAAGGCTATATACATTACTAGGAATTAAGTCTATATTCATTTTATAACGGTCTTTATTAGCTTCAGCCTTTTACATGGCCTTCCATATTTGCAGGACATCAAATAAATAAAGTCAAATAAAGATGGTATTCATATTTCTAACTTATTGAATTAATCCTCCCATATGCGGAGAAACAAAGCTACTAATTGAACTTGGCTTGAGAAGCAATAAAAAGCATTGGGCTACTATTGGATTTTTGCCCTTCTAACTCCTAGCTCAATAATAAAAATTTCACTTAGAGATCAAAGCCTGTTCCAGCACAGGTTGGAACACACAAGTGATTTTAACAATTGACAGTTATAACGTATAACTATAATCAATCTATCTGTCAATATATTTATTTTTTTTAAAAAAAAGAACTGGTAACATCAATCAACTTTACTTCATTACCAGATTAGTTATGAATCCAGATATGACATAAAGTTTAGAGAACATCCTTGACAATCGATTAAATCAAGAAATAAGGTACACAAGAATTCAAAGCCATCAAAGCATTAATTATTTCCATGAGAACTCTTCAAACTACATGCTCTCAGCTTACCTATAATAGTTCGAAGGAGAACTTTTCCAACTCAACTAAGCTATTAAAAAACTCATGTCATCTGCCAAATCATTAACAAACCACTCAACGAAATAAGCGACTATCTAGTTAAGAAAGAAAGCTATTGAAATATGCACGAATCTTCAGATTAGAGATTTGCAAAATCGGTTGATAGATACATTCAAAAACACACCAATTCATAGTATAAAAGAATCTTACATGGATATTTCTTATCTGGAGGAGACACTTGTCTGATATGGGTGAATTCGTCAAAGAAGACCAAGATCGTCGACCTTCTGCTTAAGCTACTAAGTAAGAGATCGTTAAACTTTCCCAATTGTATTTGTCTATCTTGTTAAGCAAGAAACTCTGGAATATCAAGAAATAAAAATCTAATATATTATTACTTTTATAAGGTTTCAGTAAACCTAGCATTCCCTCAAGGCCTTGAGAGTTCAAGAAATTAAATAAGCCTCAACTTTTGAGCATGATGCAATGTTACTCTAAAACTAAGATGAGACTTCATAAAACAGTTGGCAAAACGAACATAATGAGCACCCACCTTTAAAATGTCTAGTATCACATGTTTTTGATTGAATGGGAGAGAAGGGATTACAACAGTGTATCTAAGATAAATCTATGGCGTAAAAACAATAATTAGTACTTTTTCCCTCACTTTTTTCATTCAAAAGTATTAAAGAAACCAAGATATGAACCATGAAAATAGTACACTTTTATATTTTTATCTCCTTCTAGATTTCTATAAATCCAATACAAATTATACAAATAATTCAATTTTGGATAAATCCATTCATATAGTTTTGTATGGTAGTATATCAAGACATTATAACTCAAAAAAGAATATAGTTAAAAGATAAAGAAGCTACATGAAAACAACATAATGTTTGTAGTCACAAGTTCCTGATTGTGGCACTATCTGCAGACTTTTCTTATTCAAGTACAAATTTAATAGAACATGGCCTGCAAAGAGAAAGATAGACATATTCGACCCCCATGAACACATGTATGCTGAAGTTTCACCATGAATGAATACCAAATAACATCAAAACATACTAAATTTACTAAAGTAGGAGTAATTCTATAACTTATTGTGGCTTCTAACTGAAACGACCCAAAAAAGTGCCCGAAAATGTGTTTTGGAAGTGCCCCGAATAATAATTTACATATATCTCAAAATCAGTGCGCGATATCGAAATCCTTACTTCATATTCTTGTTCAGGGGGTCATTTTGAGTGGAAAATGGGTCTAACCCCAATCTAAGAGCAAAAGATTAGCAAATTTAATTTTTCAAAAATGCAAATTCCAGTGATATTTGCGCGCCCCTGGTGCGACGCGGCTCCCAGGGAGCGCAGATGAAGAAAATCATTTTTCGCGTCCTGTGCATGAAACGAACATGTACATTTTCTGTACAGTTATTTTTCTTGCGGTCCAAGACTTTTATTTCTTGGGACTAAGTAACCCCAAACGTAAAAATACCTATACTTAATCATTTTTCACCCCTCATATTATCCCAACACTCCCCAATACTCATTCAAACACTTAGACAAATATTTTACACCTAAACTCAAGACTCAAAACCCTTTTTGGATCTCAAGGTTCTTCTTCAAGCTTCAAGTCTCCATCTCTAATCTTCATCAAGTTCATCTCCAAAACTAAGGTATGTGGGTTTCTTTCATGGATTCCTTTCTCTCAAGATACACAAGCTTTTTTTTTTCTCAAAATTGCATGATTTAAAGTTGATTTATTCATGGGTCTTATCTATTATGAAAATCACTACACACTATGTTTAGTTTATGAAATTGTGACTGTTTTACTATGTTTGGGTCTATGAAACAAGGGTCTATTGTGAGAATTGATGGAGGGCCTTGATGTTTATTGTTTGAGGGTGTTACCAAGTATCTATTGATGACTCTACAGTGATTGTTCTAGCATGATTTCACTCTTGAATTGCATGATTTTACACTAGCAACACATACCCTCTAAGTATTTGATAAAATGTCTGGTTGTGGATTCTTGAGGAATTAAAGGTCCAATGCATGTTTTATGATTTGAATGGCTATATGATGATGAAATGATGATAGAATGATGATGGGATGATGATGAAAATGAATGTATGTATATGATGATAAAAGGAGTGTGTGTGTGTATGTATGTATATATATATATATACATACATATATATATTATATATCTTTATATAGTGTTGGAGATGACCAAGCCTAGCTGGGGGGGTTGTAGGCCTGGGTAACCTATCGAGGGGTTGGTACCTTGTCACCTAGCTCGGGGATGGTAGGCCTGGATAACCTTGTTGGGTGTCGATACCCATCAACCTTGATGGGGTGTTTGTACTCTATCAACCTCGATGGGGGGAGGGGAGGGGGTTAGTGCTCGTCAACCTCGGTGGGGGGTTTGTACTCCATCAACCTCATGAAGGGGTTAGTACCTTATGCGCCTATCTAAGGGGGTGGTAGGCCTTGCCTTGCACTATAATGGTCACTTATTACACTCATATTATGATCTATATAAGTATGATTTTACTTCAAGCACCATCCATACATGTCATATTGCTAGTATACTTTCGTTGCTTATGATTATGCATTTTGCCTATGATGTCTACCTCTTGTTGCATTGCTTCCAACATACTTAGTGCATTCAAATGTACTAACACATACTTTATGCCTACATGATATCACCATGTAGGAGCCGGCACACTGCTTGATCATCCTCCTCCTCCACGTGGCTAGTACGACTTCTATCAAGATTGTTGGTGAGTCCTCCATTCCGGGGATGTTACTTATGATCTCTTGCTATGTATTAATACTTTCTCTTTGACTATTTTATTGACTATGAGGGTGATACCGGTTGCTTTATATTAGCCCTCGCTCTTATTTATATAGTAGAGGTATTGTTGGACATGTTATGTATCTATGCTATGAGCTTTTACTCTATTGACTCTTGATGTTCATAATATGGAAGTTATCCTTATTCCCTATTCCCCTTGTTACATTTATCTCTTATTATCATTCTAATTTCTTCCATGACCAAGGATGTGTAATGATATGCTATGAGTCTTGTTTGGGGTTCCTTCGGGTTCTCGATTTGCCGGTCACATCTAGTCCCTAGGACTGGGTCGTGACAAAGGTGGTATCAGAGCACTAGGTTGTTAGATTCTCATAGTTCAACACACCGCGTGGATTAGAGTCTTATTCATGATTGTGTTGTATACCACAACTATGAGCAGGAGGCTATGAAATGTTTTAGGAAATATTTTCCTTCTTCATGTTCTAAGTTGGTCTATAGAGCTGAAGTAAGCTTTTTCTCCCTAACGATTGGTCTTTGCTATACTAGATCAGGCCTTATACGAGGAGAAGATGAGCCCGCATGCACCAGGAGCAACCGACCAATGGAGAGCTTAGGGATGCTCTCACCTTGCTTGCATAAGTAGTGTCTAATCAAGATAACCAAGGGTCCCAAGCCCTTCATGCTCCTACACCTACTTCTCGGGTGAGAGACTTCATGAGAATGAATCCCCCAGAATTCCCTGGGCCAAAGGTGAGTGCGGACCCTTAAGAGTTCATTGATGAGGTCTACAGAATTTTTTCCATCATGGGTGTGAGGTTGGAAGATAAAGTGGAGTTGGCGGCCTACCAATTCTAAGGGGAAGCAAAAATGTGGTACAACCAATGGAAAGAGGAAAAAGGGGTCAACCATGTGGTTCTTTGGGAGGATTTCAAGGTGGCCTTCCTTAATGGGTTCTCCCCCTTGAAGTTAGGAAAGCTAAGTTGGTGGAATTTATGAATTTGAGATATGGGTCAATGAATGTGAGGGAGTATGCCTTCAAGTTTACCCAACTCTCTAAGTATGCTTCATATTTTATGGCTTACTCAAGATCTAGTTAGAGCAAATTTGTGATGGGTATTTCCAACTTGGTTAGTGAAGAATGTTGGTCCGCTGTGTTGATCAGTGACATGGACTTGTCACGTTTGATGACCTATGCTAAGCAAATGAAAGAGGAGAAATTTAGGAAGAGAAGGGGGCATGAGGCCAAGAGAGCCCATTTTGAGGGTAAGTTCCAAAGGAGTGACTAGTTCCATCAAGGCCAAAGGCCTACTCATGCATTTGATAAGAGGGTTGCAAATGATCTTCTGAGAGCCCAAGGTGTTAGGGGTGTGGCTCCTATTGATGTGTGTACGGAGTGTAGTAAGGGTCATAGTGGCCATTGTTTGAAGAATATCGGTGGTTGTTATGGTTTTGGGGAGTTGGGGCATAAGGCTATAGATTACCCTCGAAACCGCAACAAGGGCAAAGAGGTTCATCCACAAGGTGCTAATGCGGTCCCATTGGGGAAAGGTGGCCGACAAGATGGTGCCCCAAGCCACAACCGGTTCTACATTTTGCATGGGAGGAAGGGGTTGATGAAGTCCCCGATGTTGTTACTGGTATGTTGAAAATCTTTGACTTTGATGTCTATGCATTGATTGATCCGGGTTCTAACCATTCTTTTTCTACCCCTTTGTTGCCCGAAAGTTCCATGTTGAACTCTAGTTGTTGCATGAGACACATGAGGTGTCTACTCCTATCGGTGCATCTATTGATGCTAGGAAAGTTTATAGAAGTTGTCCTATTTGTATTTTACATAAAATTTTGCCTTGTGATCTTGTTGAGTTAGACATGGTTGATTTTGATATTATTCTTGGGATGGATTGGTTGCATGCATACTATGCTTCTATTGATTTTAGAACCCATAGGGTCAAGTTCCAATATTCAAATGAACTATCCTTGAGTGGGAAAGTCAAGATGTGGTGGTCAAAGGTAGATTCATCTCTTGTATTAAAGCCTGTAAGTTAATCTCTATGGCATGTCTTTACCATCTTGAAAGGGTTATGGTTGTGGAGTCTAAAGTCCTTCCCATAGTGTCGGTTCCAGTTGTAAATGAGTTTCTTGATGTCTTCCCAAATTACCTTCCCAGTGTTCCTCCCGAAAGGGAAATAGACTTTGGCATTGACCGCCTCCCCGATACCTAACCCATTTCTATTCTCCTTTATCGTATGGCCTCGGTGGAGTTGAAGGAACAATTGAGGGACTTGTTGGAGAAGGGATTTATTAAACCTAGCCAATCACCTTGGGGTGCTCTGGTGTTGTTTGTGAAAAAGTAGGATGGTTCACCATCAAGAATAGGTATCCTCTTCTAAGGATTGATGATTTATTTGACCAATTGTAAGGGGCTAGCAATTTTTCTAAGATTGATCTTTGGTCCGGGTATGATCAAGTGAAAGTGAGGGAGTGTGATATTCCCAAGACGACCTCCTAGACTAGATATGGGCGTTATGAATTTGTGGTAATGTCTTTTGGGTTGACCAAAAAGTGTCGACCATCTTTATGGACCTAATGAATAGGGTCTTCAAAACCATCCCTTGATTCTTTTATTGTGGTATTCATCAATGACATATTGATATACTCTCGTGGTGATGAGCAACATAGGGCTCATTTGAGGGTTGTGTTGCAAAGATTGAGGGAGGAGAAATTGTACGCCAAATATGAAAAGTGTGAATTTTGCTTGAGGGAGGTTGCCTTCCTATGACATGTGCTGCCAGGGGATGGCATTAAGGTGGGTCCAAAGAAGACCGATGTGATTAGGAATTATCGTAGAACATTGACCCCGTCAGATATTAGGAGTTTCTTAGGCCTAGCGGGCTACTATCAGAGGTTCGTGAATAGGTTCTCTTCTATTGCTTCCCCTATGACAAAATTGACTCAAAAGAAGGTTAAGTTTATATGGACCAATGAATGTGAGAGGAGCTTTCAAACCTTGAAAGATAAGCTTATGTTCGCCACTATATTGTCACTACTAGATGGGCTTGAGGGGTTTGTTGTGTATTGTGATGCTTCCCGGGTTGGTTTGGGTTGTGTGTTGATACAAAATGGTAAGGTCATAGCCTATTCATCTAGACAAATCAAAGTGCATAAAAAGAACTACCCTACCCATGATCTTCAATTAGCCACCTTTGTGTTTGCATTAAAGATTAGGCATCATTAGTTGTATGGGGTGCATGTTGAAGTGTTCACTGATCGTAAGAACCTACAATATGTCTTCACTCAAAAGGATCTAAACTTGAGGCAAAGGAGATGGTTAGAATTTCTTAAGGACTTGATATGAGTGTGTATTATCATCCCCGTAAGGCAAATATGGTGGCAGATGCTTTGAGTAGGATGTTCATGGGTATCCTAGCACATATTGATGGTGGTGATAAGGAGATGGCTAGGGAGGTGCACCGATTGGCTAGATTGGGAGTTAGGTTGGAAGAGGTTAGTAATGGATGTATGATTGTTGTTGATGGTTCTAGGTCTTCCTTGATTGATGAGGTGATAGAAAAACAAGATCTTGACCCTCCTTGTTGGAATTGAAGGCCTTAGTGAAAGAGGGCAAGATCGAGGTTTTGTCCCACGGAGGAGATGGTGCCCTTAGGTACCAAGGTAGGTTGTGTGTGTCTTATGTTGTTGGTTTTAGGGAGAGAATCCTTAATGAGGCCCATCACTCTTCTTATTCTATCCACCCCAGTTCCACTATAATGTATAGAGACTTGATAGATGTGTATTGGTGGGGAGGCATGAAGAAGGACATTGCAAAAATCGTTTCCAGTTATCGTAGTTGTCAACAAGTCAAAGCCAAACACCAAAGGTCAGGTGCCCTAACCCAAGACATTGAGATTCCTATTGGAAGTGGGAGGTGATTAATATGGATTTTATGGTTGGTTTTCCCAAGACTAGAAAGGGTTTTGATTCCATTTGGGTGTGGTTGATAGGATGAAAAAATCAGCTTACTTTCTACTGGTTAAGACAACATATGGGGCTGAAGATTATGCAAGGTTGTACAATAATTACTTATTAAGGTTGCATTGGGTTCCTTTGTCTATCATATTGGATCGCAGGGAAAAATTTACTTCACATTTTTGGAGGTCCTTTCAAAGGGGTCTTAGTACTAGAGTTAAGCTTTCTACGGCCTTCCACCCTCAAATGGATGGCCAAGTTGAGAGGACCATCTAAACCCTTGAGGATATGCTTAGGGCATGTGTGTTGGAGCTTAAAGGTAGTTAGGATGAACATTTTCCGCTGATTGAGTTTGCTTACAAAAATAGCTATCATTCTAGTATCGGTATGGCTCCATTTGAGGCTCTCTATGGGAGACATTGTAGATCACCAGTTGGTTGGTTTGAGGTCAGTGAGGTAGCTTTGTTGGGACCAGATCTTGTTATAGAGGCTCTTGAGAATGTTAAGATTATTAGAGAAAGGTTGAAGATGACCCAAAGCCACCAAAAGTCCTATGCCGATGTGAGGAGAAGGGATTTTGAATTCAAAATTGGTGATTGGGTTTACTTGAAGGTATCACCTATGAAGGGTGTGGGCCATTTTGGTAAGAAGATCAATCTGAGCCTAAGATATTGGGTCCTGATATGGTGATGAAAAAGGTTGTCACGGTAGCATATGAGTTAGAATTGCCTAGAGAAATGGATTTGGTTCATCCAGTGTTCCATGTGTCCATGTTGAGGAGATGTGTGGGTAATCTGAATGCCATTCTACCTCTTGATGTAGTGGGTGTTGTTGAAGATAATTTTACCAATGAAGAGATTCCAGTTCAAATCTTTGATAGGCAAGTGAAGAGATTGAGAAACAAAGAGGTCGCTTCTATTGAGGTCCTTTGTAGGAATCAACAAGTTGAAAGTGCCACTTGGGAGGATGAAGCGGACATGCAAAAGTGATATCCTTACCTTTTCCACTCCACTCAAGCCTAAGGTATTAGTCCAATTCCTTTATGTGATCTTAAGTCTTAAGTTTAGCCCTCATGTTATTGTATATGTTCATGTTTAAATTGACTAAGTTCATGATGATTTTACACTTATGAGGAGATTTTGAAATGATGTTTAAGTTCGTTGTTGCATCTGTATGTGGGCTGAAGTTGTCATGTTTTGTGCCTCTCATATGCGTCTCTCTAACATTTGGGGACGATTCTTCCCAAGGGATAGATATTAAAACGACCCCAAAAAGTGCCCGAAAATGTGCCTCGAAAGTGCCCAGAATCGTAGTTTTTATATATCTCAAAATCCATGCGTGATATCAAAAATCCAACTTCATATTCTTGTTCAGGGGGTCATTTTGAGTGGAGAATGGGTCTAACCTCGATTTAAGAGCAAATGATTAGCAATTTTGATTTTCCAAAAATGCAAATTCCAGTGAGGTTTGCGCGCCCCCGGTGCAACACGGCTAGGGCCGTAGATGAAGAAAATCATTTTTCGCATCCTGTCCACAACAGGGACATGAACATTTTCTGCCTAGTTATTTTTCTTGCAGTCCAAGACTTTTAAGTCTTGGGCCTAAGTGTCCCAAACGTAAAAATATGTATACTTAGCCATTTTCACCCTCATATCATTCTAAGCACTCCTCAATACTCATTCAAACACTTAGGCAAGTATTTTACACCTAAACTGACTCAAAACCCTTTCTGGATCTCAAGGTTCTTCTTCAAGCTTCAAGTATCCATCTCAAATCTTCATCAAGTTCTTCTCCAAAGCTAAGGTATATGGGTTTCTTTCATGGATTCCTTTCACCCATGATACCCAAGCTCTTTTTACACAAAATTGCATGATTTAAAGTTGAATTATTCATGGGTCTTATCTATTATGAAAATCATTGCACACTATGTTGGGTTTATGAAATTGTGACTATTTTACTATGTTTGTAGCTATGCATCAAGGGTTTATTATAAGAATTGATGAAGGGTCTTGATGTATAGTGTTTGAGGATATTACCAAGTATCTATTGATGGCTTAACACTGATTTCTTTAGAATGATTTCACTCTTAAATTGCATGGTTTTACACAAGCATCACACACAATCTAAGCATTTGAGAAAATATTCGATTGTGGATTCTTGAGGAATTGAAGGTCCAATGTATGTCTTTTGAGATGAATGACTATATGATGATGAAATGATAATGAAATAATAATAGAATGATGATGGAAAGATATGAAAAGGAATGGATGTATATGATGATGAAGGGGTGTGTATATATATATTATACCTCTATACAGTGTTGGGGATGACCAAGCCTAGCTCGGGGGGTTGTAGGCCCGGGGTAACCTATCGAGGGGTTGGTACCTTAGTCGCCTAGCTCAGGGGTGGTAGGACTAGGTAACCTTGTTGGGGGTTGGTGCCCATCAACCTTGATGGGGGGTTTATACTCTGTCAACCTCAATCGGGGGTTAGTACTTCGTCAGTCTCGGTGGGGAGTTTGTACTCCATCAACCTCATGAAGGGGTTAGTACCTCATGCGCCTATCTAAGGAAGTGGTAGGCCTTTGGCTTGCACTAAAATAGTCACTCCTTACACTCATATTATGATCTATATAAGCATGGTTTACTTCAAGCATCATTCATACATGTCATATTGCTAGTATGTTATTCATTGCTTATGATTATGCATTTTGCCTAGGGTGTCTACCTCTTGTTGCATTGCATCCAACATACTTAGTACATTCAAACGTACTAACGCATACTCTATGGCTACATGATGTCACCATGTAGGAACCGGTGCACCGCTTGATCATCCTCCTCCTCCATGTAGCTGGTACAACTTCTATCAAGCTTGTTGGTGAGTCTTCCATTCCGGGATGTTACTTATTATCTCTTGATATGTATTATGACTTTCTCTTTGACTTATGTATTGACTATGAGGGTGAGCTCAGTTGCTTTGTCTTGACCTCCGCTCTTATCTATGTAGTAGAGGTGCTGTTGGACATGTTATATACATATGCTATGAGCTCTGACTCTATTGACTCTTTATATTCATAATATGGAAGTTATCATTATTGCTTAATCCCCCTTTTTTATATTTATCTCTTAGTGTCATTCTAATTTTTTGCGCGACCAAGAATATGTAATGATATGCTATGAGGCTTGTTTGAGGTTTCTTCGGGTTTCCCATTCGCTGGAAATGTCTAGGCCCTAGGCTTGGGTTGTTCCACTTACCTCTATAGCAAAGGATTGTTGGCCATTTCAATTAATTTTTCTCCTAAAGAAGAAAGTGCAGAAGATCATAAGAGAAGAACTCTGCTTTTTTGTTTTCAAAAATCCCTAAAAAAACTAAATTTTGGAGAAATATCTAATCATGTAATGACAAAGGTTTAAATTTTTTCTTGTTTGGCTTACTTCTCCAGCCTTATGACTTGCTATCCCAATTTCTCCCACACAGCAAAAGAAAACACCTTTTAAAAAATATACAGGATAAAAAAATAAATTCAAATCTTTTGCTAATTTTGAAGATGGTTGAAATTTATAGTCAATGTAATAAGAGAATGAAAATAGATTTAGGTACCATATTTGTTTTGAGGTCACTGTGGAGATCAGTGAAAAATACGTCGACTGATATCCATCAAGTAAGAATCAGGCAAAAACATAGAGCAAAACTTAGAGTCTATCCAAAAAAGTGTGTTTCGTCAAATTTGAAGCCACCATCTTGCTGACTTGTATGTAAAACAACAATAACATACCAAGTGGAATCCCACGAGTGGGGTCTGAGGAGGGTAAAATGTATGCAGACTTTACCACTACTTCATAGAAGTAGACAGGTTGTTTCCTAAGAACCCTCATCTCAAAGGAAAAAAAGAAGAGCATAAGGCAGTGATCTCCAGAATTGGATCCACCATGCTGGTGTTACTAATTAGGGACATGAAAACAATCAAGAGCATAAGGTAATGCAAAGTGGTTTTTACAACTTCCATGAAAAAGTGAGATTAGAAATGGGATCCTACGGGCATTTGGGGGATGCCGAAGGGGTTTTTAGAAATCTTGTGAAAGGTTCTTTAGGATGTGGTGTTTTATTTTGAAGGGGCGATGATAATTATTAATTACCAAATTTCTGAAAAAAATAAAATTACTAATTTGTGGGCTTGTCACATAGGCGAGCTTACATACTCTTTTATATATATATAAAAGATAAAATATTCATTAAAGTCATAATTCAAACAAAAACAACAACAACAACAACAACAATAACATACCCAGTAAAATTCCACAAGTGGGGTCTGGGGAGGGTAGAATGTACGCAGACCTTACCACTACCATAGAAGTAGAGAGGTTGTTTCCTGGGAACCCTCATCTCAAAACCCATAAGCAAGAAAGAACTAGATACGACAAAATGAAGGGAAGGGAACAGAAAGAGAAACTAATAATGAAAGTATGTAAATAAGATAAAGTAACACATATTATGACAGGCAATATGAACACAAGACGAAAAACACCTAACCCTACCATTAGCCTGCTACTCTGATTCGCGACCTCCACTTTTTTCTATCTAAGGTCATGTCCTCAGTGAGATCGAGTTTTGCAATATCATGGCCAATCACCTCCCCCCAGTACTTCTTCAGTCTACCTCTACCCCTTCGAGTATCTCCCAAAACCAACCTCTCGCACCTCCTAACAGGATCATAGGTACTCCTTCTCTGCACATCTCCAAACCATCGCGTCTCGCTTCCCTCATCTTTTCGGCCACTGGGGCCACCTCTAACTTCTCCCGAATGGTCTCATTTCTAACCTTGTCACTCCTGGTGTGACCACACATCCATCTCAGCATCCTCATCTCTATGACATGCATCTTCTGAACATGTGCCTTCCTAATTGGCCAACACTCAACTCCATACAACAATGATGGTCTAACCACCATTCTGTAAAACATACCTTTAGGTTTAGGTGTTATCTTCTTGTCACATAATACTCCAGAGGCAAGCCTCCATTTAGTCCATGCTGCCCCAATACAATGTGTGACATCATCGTCGATATCGCCACTACTCTGGATGATGGACC
>JAABOM020085624.1:0-30324 GCA_011800125.2 Solanum clarkiae | reverse complement strand
CATCCAAAGCATAGTTGAAACACAATATTTAAAAGTATCCAAAAACCGACATAAGGAAACTATTGTCTAACACATAGGGAAAAGTATCCATGAATATCAAATAAAGACGGGGATCAAAATAGCAAACACATGGTGCTCAAGCACCGACATCTGTCAAGTCCTGGGGATCCTAGGCCTCGGTCACCTTCTCGGTGATCTGGGTTGCAGCTGCTTGCGAGCAACTCTGTCCCCGTGCTATCCGCTGCTCCCGGTCCCTACTCAATGCTGCCAGAGCTGGGAACCCTGCGCGACCTCCTCCAATATCGTCTCCTCTTATGCTACTACCTCATCATTCGTCCTGGGCCTCTTCTGGATTACTACTTGGTCATCACTTTCAAGTGGATAGGTCAAATATATCATCACCCGTCAGTGCCAGCTCTAGTACTGCTATAGGAGGTGCTAACACTCTTTAAAAAATTGGCCTTAAACATGGCCAACTCTTCTATGACAACAATCATATCAGTCGTCTTGGCATCTTCGAGCCTCTTCTAGACCCTCTCCTCGAAGGCATCTACTCTGGCATCCACTTCTTTGACTCTCTCATCTATCAACTCACGAGTGAATGCTTTGGCTCTCTCCTCTGAGTCTTAGACCGTCTAATGGACCATAGTCTGATCTGGCCATCTAACCTCTACAATTGGAACTCCGTCGTCACTACCCTATGCACCAATGCCTGAAAAGCAAGAGCAGACATGAAAGATAAGTCTGCAGAATCAACATGTGTAGTGTGAGGAGCTGGTGCTGGTGTGCTAGAGGATAGTATCGCCTCAGTCTTAACAATTGGAGACGGCTCTGAAAGAGCTAGAGTAGCACTGGTAGTGGCTAGATTCCACTCCTATGTTTGTGGCTCCCCGGGGAATGGCTCTGGGATGGCAGGCGAAGCTGCTCTTTGTAGGGCCACAGGGTTCTCATCAACCTTGATCAGGCTAGGATCCATAGTGCGCAAAGCCTCTAGATATGGGTCCAAATGGAGAGAAATATGTAACCCGGCTGATTGCATAAGTTATGTATCAAGATGGGAAAAGGCAATGGAGTCTGGGTACGGATCGCTGATTCATGGATCTATCTGCCATGACGCGAGCCCAATCAATCTCGTTGCCATCTAGTTTGCTAGCTAATAGTACAACTCTCTCCAGTGTTATCACATTATCCGTAAATGTGGGTCTTATACGTCAAAGGATAATGGACCACCAAACTTTTACTCGGACTGAGAAGTGGGACTTCACAGTAGGATCAACATGGTTAGTGACCCATGTAAGCTCAGCGCCCAACTCACAAATCGATCCGGCTATCCACATGAGGAGCTATGTTTTCAACCTAACGTCCTTCTCATTCACCACCTTCCTCATCTTTGCAATCCATTATCATATTCAACAATGGAACGGGGTGGCCCAAACTAGACCCTTCTGATAGTTTCTTATGTAATGTCAATAGTATCACCCCAAACTAGGACCTTACACAGCCATGGCTTCTCAATTGCCTTCTTGTTTCTGGGAAGGTCACTGCGGATAGTAGCGTAGTAGGATGCATAGAATTCCCAGACTAAATATGAGGCGTACTTACCCAACCTTTGTGAAATCCACCCTAGCCCATGGCGATTAATCTCAGCTTCTAAGTTCGGCACACTGCTCAGCCCTGAGTCCTTGAGCCTCGACTCCTCATAAAATTGCCAGACTGGCTTCCCTTGTCCTTTTAGTTCCATTCCCTTATCATAAATCTCCTTCATGCCTGGTACGCACTATCTCCTATTTTGGGGGTCCGTGGACGTGACAGTATAAGTAGGATCAGCCGACTGTTAGGGAGCAGTCTCCTCAGGCTGGGTTTGTGATGCCTTAATAGAGTCTGACTCAAAAAGTGAGAGGCCATTATCCTATCTTTCTTCATTGCCCTCCTCTTAAAATTGGGAGGGACTAGTGACTTCCATAGGTATCAGTGCAGTGTAGGATCAAGTCTGAGGCACATTTGCCTCGGGGTCTACCCAAACTCTGTGGACTTCCACACATCCCTCAGACTGCTCATCATTAGATGGGTCATCCCTTAATTTTTTTCCAAAAGGTTTAGTTGCTTCTTTTCTAGCCTTGGGGGCCATATAACCTGAAAATTCCACACCAAGATACATCATGAGCACCATAATGTTTGATCAAAAATGACTCATATAAGAGAGAAAATCAAGAATAATATAATCCGTAAATGAAAACACAAGTAGTGTGCATTGAATCAACTGCAAATTTGCAGGTACAAGGCATAGGTATGACTCAAATAGTGTCCTATGAGTCGTACATTAGCCTCGTAGTGCAAAGCTGCCAGAAAAATAACATTCTGATCACAGAATTGAGCCTCGGGTATGACTCATAGGATGACCTACGAGTCGTAGTTTGAGCTCGTAGTAAGTAACAGAATATAATTCAAATGAGGCAGATCCTACGAGCTCCTTACTACGACTCGTAGTAGACACTACGTGTCATAGATGTGTCTCGTATGGCAAGAGTTAAGGAACACTAGGTGACTGTTGCTTCATATGAGGGGTACTAAGATTCGTAAGGTAGAATACGAGTCATAGTGGGTCTTTGTAGAAGGAAATAGAAGGCACTAGGGGTGCTTGTAACCTTCTAACAAGAACCAAAACCCATTCAAATTGATATCTAACAGCATCGAAGCAACATAAAATCACAAACACACAATTAAACCTAATACGAATCATGACAAAACCATCCACTATTATCCCAAAGTCAAACACAGTCCCAAATACATTCAAGTTACACCCAAAACGACTAATATCTAAACTCATGCACATCAACAACATTACAATCCATGGAGATTCAAAGACAGTTCAATAAAGCTTTATACAGGGGTAACATTAATTAGCACATTACAATACATACCAATATCACTAAATTTTTCAATTCCAACATGATTTTGGAAATTTATCACCCAAAAATCAATCATTAAACTCAACAAGGTAACATTATAACCACCCAACAAGAGCATTCTCAAAAGAAAAAAAAATCATGCAAGGGAATCCAAACGACGTAACCCTAATTCTCATATTAATGCAAGGTCATTATCTCGTGGGTATCTTCACTATGCTCATCAACACACAATCATCATGCAATATCAGGAGTTCATCATAGGAGTGTGCCAAAATTTAATCAAGGAAACTTACCAAATGATAAAACTAGAACCACAAAGATATATTGAGAAAATAAGGAGAAACCTAAGAACCCTAGAAGTACACAATCACTAGAATACTTCTCGGAAAATGACGTGGGTGGCGGGGATGGTGATCGAAAAAGTGAAGGGGAAAGGAATTTAGGACATTTTATGTTAATTTAGGGCATCCGAAGTGAGGTGACCCCTTTATATATTAAGCCAAGCCAACAGTTAAAAACATGTGTATCGGGTCTACGAAACCCCGACTACGAGTCATAGGGGGTCTTACGACTTGTAGGTCCTAGTCTCGTAGCAGACCTAACACTTAAAAAAATTTCAGAATCCATACCTAGGCACTACGAACCCCATTTACGACTCGTAGGGGACCCTACAAATCATAAGGTTTGCTTGTAGTGTGTGTACCTAGTTTAAGTCCATACTGTTACCCTCTACAAGGCATGACTAGAAGTCATAATGTTGACTATGACTCATAGGCCTACTCATAGAGGCTACTCTACATGCAATTTTCTTCAACTCTTCAGCTTTTGGTCTGTTCTTGTAAATCACACTTGAAAATACACTAATGCCTAGAATAATATAACTGATCCAATATCTTGCACATCAAAACAAGCATCAAACTACTACCTAATAATTCGATATCCAAATTAAACTTAAAAATAAATCAAAAAACATGAAAGATACATGGGTTGCCTCCTAAGAAGCGCCTTACTTAATGTCATGGCTCGACTTTGTCATTATGAGTACTCACAATTCCTCATGGGTTGATGGAGTCTCATCTTTACTTCTCTGGCCTCTTCTCTGATCGCTTTGCATTGGCTCTAATTGTGTTGCAAGTTGCTCAACCCTGTTATCAATTCTTTTATTGTCATTGCTTGTTGGTCCACTTTGTAGTTTCCCTTGATGACATCAAACTTTATCTCCTGTATAATCTCTTCTTGCTCGTTGGTTTTGGTAAGCACTTGCTCAAGCATATGCTCAATCCTTGAGAGTCTATCAGTGATGCATTGTTGGTGTGGTACCCTAAGCCAATTAGGCACACTCTCCTTTCTAGTAGCACTTGAAGTTCCCTCTGATGCACTAGTGGTTGACACTACTTGTTTTTGAAGTGGCATGTAAACTTGGGGGATGGCAGGCAGTTTATCCATATATTCGGCAATTTCATTAAATGGTCGCCTCAAAAATGCCCAATAGTCCCCTCCAAATAAGGCCTCAACATATCTTTGTTGCTCAGAGGTTAGTGATCGGTAGAAAATAGTCACCAATACATCATCAGACAATGGTTCTGCTTCGTCCCCAGACACCTCTTATACCTTTCCCAAGTTACTACCAAAGATTTTCCTGGCACTCGTTTAAAATTACAGATGGAATCCTGTAGCTCTTGCTTGTTGGGCTCTTTGTAAAACTCATAAGGAAGACGCTCTACACCTCCCCCCAGTTGAAACACACATCTGATTCGTAGAATTAACCATGATTCTACAGCTTCACTCCTGAGAGTCATGGGAAAGGCTTGGACAGCCACGGCCTCCCAAGCAGGATGTCTTGTTCAAAGAACCCCCTCCATGTTTGAGAAAAATGTTGAAGGAGAGTTTGGTGGTCTTCGAAATCTTTCCCGCAGAAAAGGATATGTGTCAAGGTCTGCAACAAGTCACTTGTTATGTAGAGCTTTTGTTTAATCATGGTTCTAGTCAGCCTTTAAGTAAAGCTCAGTAGCAACAACAACAAGAAAAGTAAAATCCACGAGAGTTTAGAAATTAATACTTGCACTAACTAATGGTGAAATCAAGTCAAGAACCTAGCCACATTCTCTGGCAATGGCTATCACGACCCAAACCTAGGGCCTAGACATGACACGGCGAATGGAGAACCCGACGGAACCCTAAACAGGCCTCTTAACTTGTCATTACACATCCTTGGTTGCTGAAGCGTGTAAAAGACATGTAGAATAGAATGGGGCATTGGATCTAAGGGAAAGCTTTACAATACATCAGCATCGATAGACAAGGAATCATAGTTTATATCATAAATACATAACTTGTCCAACAAACACCTATATATATATAGATAGAGTGGGGGCCAAGATAAAGTAACTGGGCTCACCCTCATAGTCAAATAGAACATAAGATGATGTCTCAATACATAGATACAAGGAAAACATAAACCAAAGTCCCTGAAATGGAGGACTCACCGACAAGCTTGGAATAACACCGTCTAGCCACGTGGAGGAGGATGATCAACTTGGGCACCAGGTCCTACATGGTGATATGATATAGGCAAGAGTATGTGTTAGTATATTCAAGTGTACGAAGTATGTGGGATACAATGCAACAAGAGATAGTTTCATATTCAGCATGCGTAATAATAGGCAATAGGCATGATATAGCAATATGACATGCATGATCAATACATAAGTGAAACATGCTTTAGTAACCCATGCTCATATAGAATAACATATGTGTAGAAAAGACCAAGGTAGATTTCCAAAGTATAAACCCCTTGGTAGGTTAGTGATGTTTCCACCACATCACTTAGGTGGATGAGTATTCACCCACATCTAGGTGGATGAGTACAAACCCCCATATCAGTTGATGATGACGCCACCCCATCACCCTGGTAGATGAGTATTCACCCTCATCTAGGTGGATTAGTACAAACCCCTATCTAGGTTAGTGAGTACAAACCTCCATCTCGGTTGATGATGATGCCACCCTATCACTCTGGTGGATGAGTATTAATTTCTATCTAGGTTATCTACGCTCTTGTCCCCCTCTCCCCTCGGATCGGACATGGTCTAGTGCAACACTTTATATAGGGTGTATCAAATATACGAATACAACACCTAACATAGGATTCATCATGTACATAAGCTCATCTCGTCATTCATATCATCATTCATATCATATCTCATGTTTTGGGCCTTCATTTTCTCAGGAAACCTTAGCCGGATATTTTATCAAACACATTGGGGGTATAATGGGGGTAAAAGTCTATGCAATTTAGAGATGAAATTATGCAAGAAAATCTGTTGTAAAATCATCAATCAACACCTTGCAAAACCCCCCAAGATATTCACATCAAAACCCCTCATCAAATCAAACATTAGATCCAAGATTTAGATCTCAAAACTTGCTAAAACAACCATACTTTCATGAACTAAAATAATTGTGGAGTACATTTCTCAATATATAAGACTAACATGTAAAATCAACTTTAAATCATGCATTATTAAGTAAAAAAGAGACTTAGGCACCATGGATAAAAGGACCCAATGGTTCAACACCACATACCTTAGCTTTGGAGAAGTTCCTGGTGAAGGTTAACAATGGAGACTTGAAGATTGAAAAGAATCCTTAAATCCGGATGAGGGTTTTGAGTCTTGGAATTTGGAGTGGAAATATGGCTAAGTGTTTTGGGGAGTATTGGGAAATGTTTAGAATGATATAAGAGTGAAATTTGACTAAGTATAGATAAAAAAAGAAGTTTGGTAAACTTGGGCCCAACACTTAGAATATTTTGGACCGCACTTGAAAAAGTGCCAGGTGACAAACACATCTCCGTGTCGCGAAGTGCAATTTGTACTAAGGCGTGCCCAAGGTGCATCGCGGAAGAATCACGGAAAGCTCACTGGAAATTATCACTTAAAAATTTTTAATTGCTATTCTTTCACTCTTAAATTGAGGTTAGACCTTATTTAACCTAATTTTGACCACCTGATCATAAATATGAAGTCAGATTTTGAAATAACGAATGAATTTTTAGATATAAGAAAATAAAAATTTCAGGCATTCTGAGGCACGTTTTTGAGCACTTTTGGGGGTCGTTTCAATGGCGCCATATTTTTTTATGTTCACAGTCTAATAACAAAGCAGTCGCAGTCAACAGTAAACCTAACCGAAGGTTACGGTTGAATTCACAGGAAATACAGGGCTTGATTATGTAGATTCACAATTAATCATTTCGAGCACCAATGACTAAAATCTCTAAATTGGGAGAGGGAGGTTTGTCATTTAAGAACAAAAATAAACGTAAACACTATGCTAATTATGCGGGAAGACACTCAAATTTAGGGACAACCTAGAAATTGTATTCCCCATGATATTTTGACTCAATTACCCTAGACAACATAACTCTAATTGGTAATTCACATACAGGATGGTTACTTAGGTTCTTCCATCCCTCTTGTGAAGGTGAAAGTCAAATTTCACCATGGTGCTTAGTCGACAACCATGGTGTGCCGACTAACCGTTACCCATTGTCCCAATCAACCTCCTCTTGGTCAGGTTTGGTTGATTATATGAGAATACATCAATTGAATCCTCTTATTTACTTCCTTTTTCCGATTCTTCACCATCTTGGTCGGGATCGTGATAGTAGGCAGGGTTTGGTGTTGGCCACCACCAAACGTCAATCGAAATGAAGGAAAATAAATAATACATACAAAACCCCAATCAAAGAAATGTACAAAGTCTAGGTTATTTCAAGTCAACTACTCATGGTTACCACAACCCAAAGTTGTGGGTGCTTAGCTACTCATGGCTAAGGCAAAATGAACAACAATGAAGTTAGAAGACATAGTTGAGATTTTACCCAAAACAATGAAGATCAAGAACACCACAAGTTGCAAACCACAAGCTTGGCTTAATGGAGAATGGGTACAATGTGAGTTTTGCAATCCCCAAAGGTGGGTCTTCAAAATCAAAAATGAGAATCTATACTAAACCCTAGAAAAACCCTTAGAATATTCAAGAGAAAATATTCAAAGTGTTCCACCAAATGTTCAATGTCTCAGCTCTTTTTCTTTCTAAAACCCTATCATTAAGTATTTATACTACTTACAATTTAAACCGAAATATTAAATAGAAAAAATAGCTGGCAGTAGGTACATCGTGTAGGTACGAGTCGTAATCGGGGTTTAGTGGTAAGCTTTTGGCATTTTGGACTTGACTTCTATGACCCACTGCTATGAGTCATGGCTTGGGCTACAACTCGTATGCTCCTCTCATAGTCTCTATCTTAAGTTCTTGGTCCAAACTTTTAGCTCTCCGTTTCCTGCTATGACCCCACTTATACGAGTCATAGTGAGACCTACGACATGTAAAGTGAGCTCGTGTAGCTGACCTACAATTGGTAGATTTCTGATTTTGCTCACTGTTTCTTGCTACAAGATCATCCTATGACTCGTAGCTTGGGCTACAATTTGTAAGATGGTTCGTGTGTCTTGCACTTCAGCAACAATCTGCAATTTTCTTCCAAAACCATGCCAACCTATCTTTTTTGCAATAACAACATTAAAACACATAAAAACCATAAAACGTTGCATTAAGAACTTGCAAAATCCCTCATTTTAGGCACTAAAGGTGTTATATTTTGATAGCACATCATACACATGGACCATGAGCTATTACGCGAGCCGTGTAATGGCTTGTGGCATGGTCCCTGGTTGCCACACTTGAAGTCCATCCTAACGGTCCCTATCATGGACCAATTCATGTTACACGGCCCGTGTAGGGTCCTATTGAACCTGTCCCACCTGTATATTTTACATAGGTCGATTTTAATTTTAATTCACACATGTTCCTTAAGTGCAATGGCCCTATGATACACCGGGTGATGCCACTCTCAAGGGTTATTGTTACTTTTATGGCATAGGGGAAGTTTGAGTACCCGTTAGTGTGTCAACCTGCTTGTGCATGAATTTCTAAAGGATTATATTCATTCGTGATACTTGTAGGTTTTATGGGTCCTCGCCACAGATTAGTCAGACTTCATGAAAAGGACAAGCCTGTGTCACATCTCCACAATTCCCCAACCGTATCATCTAGCCATCAAGCTGAGGGTGACTCGGGTGATGACTCCTCTAGTAGATTTGAAGTATATTATACAGGCAATGTCTCCTCTCATTCCCCTCATAATACATGGGCTCGTGCCGCAGGCTGATGTAGAGCTCCCAAGTCTAAGGAGGGAGTTCATTACACGAGAGTTGAGGAGGAGGCAGACGCCCCAGAACAGGAGGAGGATACCTCAGAGCAAGAAGAGCAAGTCCAAACACCAAAGCTAACGGTCATTACACTTAGGATCAAGCGGATGAGGTCGAACTCTGGGATAGTGATGATGAGGCTATACATTTTGCAGTCTCGCAGACGACGGATAACAAAACCGCCAGGGCACTTATTATATTTCTGTGGGACTATTGGACAATCCCAAAAGCCAAAGATATTTACACTAATAGGCTAACCAAGGGCTCCGGAGGGTTCTTATGATAGCTTGTCATCCCAGAGGTTTGGATCCTCACAGACCAACTTGACTGTATCCAGGAGATTAGAGATGTGTTTTGAGCATACAAGTTTAGTTAGATGGCGTAACCACCAGGTTAATAGGGCCCGCCATAATTGAAGAGTTTTGTTCTAATTATGTTACTAGTCTACTAAACTCTATTGAGGGTACCCAATTTAAGAAAGTGAAGAAACAAATCGCATCTGGTAGGCCCATGTGTTCACCTGTGATGGTACATGATACATGAATGGATATTTTAGAAAACACCATTAACCAATTCCTATTTGGGCTAGATTACCGAGCTCCTCAAGATGGATAATTCATGGATAGACACCTGTAGATTATGGATCAAAGGCAGATGTCTGATTAGTCATCTCGGGATGAACTGTTGGGATGGATTGCAGAACGAATTGCTATTCAGAGGGTGGCGGTGCATTGGGTTACGAACCCCAAGTGTCCTATTGCCAAAGAATCTTTGAACTTTGTTGCAGAGTTTTGGTGGTCGGACGTGCGACCCAGGCTGCATCCCACAGGAAACGACAATATACTCCAACCTTCGCATGCCTCTCTGGTAGCATGTCTAATGTCTAGGTACGGAGTAAATGTGGGATGGATTATTGCTTTTGATATGTGAGATTGGCCTTATCCGATAGAGTTGGAATGCCCTTTCCGTGTCTGGTTCGTGCCCTTTGCAAAAAGGCTAGTGTTCTTACCACTCACATTTTGGACAATGAAATAGCTCTCAAGGGCGTAGCAAACATTGCCCTGATTAAAGATATCCAAAATCCTCTCATGCAGATCATAACACACTTGCTAGGGGCCTAGGAAACTTTCCCTTAGAACCTTCACAATAACCCTTTCCATTTGACGATTACACTACTGCCCTACCATCAGGCGAGGCTTCTGAGTGGCCCGAAGGTAGTGGTGTAGCCCTTCCGATATAGCAAGGGTATGCATATGTACCCTATGGGTTTTTAGCCAGAGTGGAGACAACTAGCGGAACACATGTGCCATTATAGACCAGATTGTCAAAAGAACGTCGCATGTGGTTCAGTCTCACGTATAGCAGGCTGTGGCGCAACAAAATGAATTTATTCTGAACTAAATTACCACTTTATAGGGCTATGTCAATACTTTAGAGGCCTACTTCCATGAAATGTTTGGAAGTATGTTTGGAGATGAAACGAAGAATCTGGTTAAAACAGTAAATGACATGAAGGCCCAGATTGCACAGCTGACTATGCAGTACCAAGCCAATGCACCATCATTGCCTCCAAAATCTTGGATGAGGCTGTTCAATGCTGTCATGGCGCCTGTTTTAGATGAGACATGGGCGCTCCACCCGCACCATCTGTTGCACCTACGCCACTCCCAAAAGATCCCAAGAGGAAGGATAGGGGCAAGAGCCGTAGTCACTGACGCAGTCTTCCACCTGACCCATAGAAAGAGCAAGAAAGGAAGATGTGTAGGGCCATGAGGGCCTAATGTTGAGAAGCCATAAAACAGGAGGAAAGAGAGCGTGCGCAGTAGATGCGGCAAGGGTAGAGGCCTTCGGGAGCACCTTTGGACCTGGTGTTACCTGTGATGACAATGACCCCCTAGGAGGGTTTGGTCTTGTCGGCACAACAAATGCCTATGGAGCCCCAGCTATGTTCTATTCCTTATCTATTCTTTTGTTCTTGTTATGATGTAGTGAAGACACTACATTGTCTTTTTGGAGGAGGTGAGGCATCCTGCTACTTGAGAATTTTTCTTGCCATGTTTCTTTTCTCTCAAATTTATTATCTAGTAGAATTAGTATATTTAGGTTGTGATTTTTTGTAGATATAAGTGCTCACAGAAGTCTATGGTAGCCCTTGTGTTGAGCTTTGGTTAAAAAAATGTCTCATGTTGACAATGTTAAGATTATATGTGTTTGCATCCCATCCTGACTAACTTGCATGATTTTTGGTAAGAATGGTATATGTATGGTTGGCATTCTAATGAATGAAGCATGTCTGTGTTGGTTTAGTGCTAACTAGTGTAGAAGATGTGCCATGTGTGTGTGAGCTTGTTTACATAATTCAATCGATGCACTTGTGAAATAGAACTTGCCTAGTTAGTCCCACTGAAATAATTGAATAGTTTGATTAGGATGTGATCTTAGGCCATTATTATTGACTTGTCACAGCCTAAAATTGACCAACCAAATGAATTTGTCCCCCTTGAACCAAAAAGTTGAGACTGAATAGACCTTTTCTTTGTAATCACCAAATTTATTTCCCCTATCTATCTGTTGATTTGTATTTTTGCCTTGGTCTCTCCAAGGACATTGTGAACCTCCGCCTAGGTCAAAAGCCTAAGTTGAGGGTGGTTTATACTAGCCCTGGTCCTTTAGAAATATATTGTGAACCTTGACCCAAGCCAAAGGCTTTAGTTAAAGGTGGCTATTGTAGGGAAAATAGAAAAATGAGTGTGGAAAAAAATAATGTGATAAGAGAAGAAAAGAAAGTGGATTGTGACCGTAAAAAAGAAATTAATGAGCGAAAAACAAAGGAATGAAAATGAGTTAATGAGCACGGAAATCACTTACCATACTATAGAAAGTTGGAGAAATAGGGGCAATAAGTGTTGGAGACCAAAATGCAAATGGCTGACTCAAGATAAGTGTATGGGAGAGGCCTTTTAGTCACATTAATCCTAAATATACCTCACCCAAGCCTGAGCCTATGCTACAAGTTGAAAAAGTCTAAATGTGATCCTAAAAAGGTTATTCGAGAGTTAAGGTGGAGAAAATAAGGGCAAGCTTATGATCGATACTTGTGTGTCCACCGAAAGTCATTTATGAGAGTGAGTGTCTACATTCCAGTCTCTGTTCTATATTCTTATGTTATGAGTGAGACTTCATTGTTGCGAGGACACTATCTTTTCACTAATTGGTTGCTAATATATCTGGGTTGTCTCTATTCCTAATCATATGGGGACTAACCATGCATTCATGATGTTTTCCTTAATCTTTGTGGGTCCATTTGGAGTGTGACCACATTCTAAAACTTGTTATCGAGGCATATGTGTTGAAAATTATGGAGCCATCCATAGTCTGAGTGGGAACTTGTGTTTATGCTTTGTTTGGTTGAGTCATTATTTATTGAGGACAAACAATCATTCTAAGTTGAGGGTGTTGATAAGTCAAAGAAATACAACTCTCGTAATGCTTTAAACAAAGGATTTTTGCGCATTCTCAGGAAAAGTTGTTATTTTGATGTGTGTTTTTATTGTTTTTCCGGAAAAGTTATTGAGGCATGGATAAATGGATGAATGATAGTAAAATGAACATAAAGAAGACAAAGTGTCAATATACAGAGCCATTCACAGCTCATGTGATATTACACTAACCATAGGAGAACATGTGGAAGTGGCCCAAGAAACCATGGAGGAAATAAGGCCAAGTGAAGATCCACGAGGACCTTGTCGGCTCGTGTGACTGTCCACGAGTCATGAGGCCTATTTTGGACTCACACTTGGAAATTTGGGACGGCGTGGCACCAGAGTGAAAGGAAAAGTCTCTAAGGCATGCCCCATAGTGCACTACACAAGCCATGGAGCATGACAAGGGCCGTGTCATGTGGTGTCAAAGTGACGTGAATAAGCCCATTACCGTTGAAATTCACACAAACCACAGAAGTGGCAAGAGACAAGGCCTGTCACGGGCTGTGTGACTAACCACGGTCTATGATGTGGGTCATGGTGATAAGTCAAGCCGCGAAAAAGCTAAGGAGAGGTATAGGATCCATTTTACAGACTGTTATAACGGTCACACAGACCGTGTACCTGCATATGGACCTACGTAGCGGAACCTAGATTTAGAAGCTAAGTGATGTGTCATGGACCATTTCACAATCCGTTTACTCTCACACGGGTCGTGTAATGGCCTGTACCCATGCTGAAATTAGTTTTCCTATTTTAAATCAGATTAGGTATTCCTTATATATAAGTATTATTTTTATTTCATTTTTACTTAGTCTGGGACAGGTGGAGACTAAGAACACAAGAGAACACTATTTTACTTGTAATTTCATTGAAACTTATTGATTTCAATTATTGTTTGCAACTGTAATCCGTGGATTCTCTAATTCTTCAATAGTAAGTTCTTCATTATGAATTTTATATATCATTGTGGGTTATCTTTCATGAACATGCTAGGCTAAACCCACAACTAGCATCGTGGGAATCATAACAAACTAATAAGATAGATGAGATGGGATAAATCTTGAGATTGATTAGCATATATGTCATAATAATCTTCTCTTTAATTTCTTCCTCAATGAATCAATGTGTTATGGTAAGCCTGTATTCATTACATGCCTGAAAGGGATGTCTTGATTAGGAAAAAAGTTCTACGACAAAAATTCGAGGTTTTTAACCTAGTCTAAGTACTTGAGACCAAGAGGTGAGAGTATTCTAGGATCGACAACAAGGGTTAGTACGTATGTGTTCTGAGATTGAAAAGTGATGAACGATATGCATCTAAAAAGGATCTAAAGGTGAATTAAGTGTTACATAAGCTATTAGATCTTGTATATGTAACCATAAATGAGTTTACCATGTAGATTCGACTATCACATTAGATGTCATGGGGAACACAATCCTAGCTTTGTATTAATTGCTTAAGATCCAGTAGTCCTTGTATTCGTTTGTTACTTTATTTTAATAATTCAATTTGAAAAACCAAAACCCCTATTTACTTTATGTATTTCTGTTTTAGGAATAGATAATACATATGAAAATGGTACTAATAGATTTATTTTCATGCATTCCCTGTGGGGTCGACCCATCTCTGGTTGAGTTCTATATTTGATCAACGACCGCTTCACTATTCCTTTTGGAGTGTAACTTTGGATGTATCAAGGAGTAGTTGAGCTTTCTAGGCTTTTCTTTATGTAGGATGAGTAGGCATGTTGGGCACGTGATTTAGAGATGATGAGGGCTGCGGGACCCTCTAGATAGGTTGTCGCTACGGAGGAGACCACCAAGCAGGTTGAGGGTGGTCAATCCCAGCCAGAAATCGATGCTTAGGAACCCAGATATGTTTCTTTTGACCCCTATGCTTTAATATTGTCATATTTTGTGCATTGAGGAAATGCAAAATCTTTTTGATGGAGTGTGGATAGTTATAGGCATCAGTGAAGTCTGATTAACTATGGCCTATAACTATTCCAAATTTTGAGTTTGAGGGGTTTTCTTGCCTGTATTCTTTCTTAAGGATATTTATTTTCTGTTCAACAAGCACGTTTAGGATGTGTAGGTAGTATTAGTATCATGTAGTACTAAAGTCTTTGGCATATGTTAGTTTTTGTGAAAAATGGTACCCATCAAAATTTTGTTACGTAGTCTTGATAACAACCATGTGATAGTGATGATTGACAGTGTTTGTTCTAATAGTGAGGTTTAATTGAGATGAAAAGCATGATCTGAGACTCTATGTTGATAGTTTAATTAATGTCGTGTGTGTGTGAGCTTTCTTTTATTAATTCTTATACTGTGTTTCAATTCAGAACTTTCCCTATTACTTTGACTTAAACTATAGGTTAGTTGGTTAAGAAAGGAACTTAGCACAATGTTCATATTACTCCTTAACCTAAATGACCAACCAAAATGTGTAATATATCCCTTAATCCCAATGTTTGAGCTTTTCATGTACCTTTTTCTTTGTAAAAACCTAAGTAATCTAGCCTTGTCGAATGTGAAATCCTAAAATTGGCCCAGGTCCTCCCTCAAATATTGTTTACCTTGACAAAAGTAAAAAGCTCAAGTTGTGGGTGGCTACCAAAAGTGGCCCTGGTTCAAAGGTTAGATATTGTGCACCTCAACTTAGGCTAAAAGCCTAAGCGAGAGTGGATGGTGTAAGGATAATCACAAGAAATGAGGAGGAAGCTAATGATGCATAAAAGGGGCAAAAATGTGCTAAATGTACAAGAGAGATGAATAAAATGCCTAAAGGGTGAGCTAAAGAGAAAAAGAAAATTTAAAATAGAAGGCAATGAGCTAAAAATAAGAATAAGGCACTCAGCAAAGGTTGAAATAGGAGACAGGGCGAATAAGTTGAAAAATGACAGTGTTGGTAGGGCAAAAGTGTAGAATAAGCAGTGTCAAAGAGGGTCATTAGTCACTATGTTCCCAAAACATCATACCGAAGCCCCTTGACCTTACGTTACAAGAAAAGAAAGTTCTATAGTGATCCTAGTCTAAGTAGTTGAAGGTCATAGTTGTGAGTATAAGGGCAAGTATATGGTATTGAGCACTGTGTTTGAATATTTGTTGTCAGTGTGAGTGATTTTGTTTAGTCCCAAGCATTGAATCTGAAAATACTATCATGAGTGGGATATGGGACTTCTTTTGGTGAGGACACTTCTATTACACTGTCGATTTTAGGCTATTTCAGTGATTGTTACTTGCCTGTGGTTACCTTGCTTGTCATAATTGCACTGTCACATCTATGGATCTGCATTGGTTTGTTTGATGACTATCCGATATTCATGAATGAGTTATTGTGGGTATTTGTGCTTAAATTGGAGATAATATGTGCCATTTGATTAAGGTTTGTGTGTTATTATACTTATAGATTGAGTCCGTCACTTGAGGACAAGCAACAATTTTAAGTTGAGGGTGTTGATGTGCTGTCGAAATCCAATACTTTTGATGCTTAAAACATCAAATTTTATGTGTTCTCAAAGTGTTGTTAGTGGGTTTGATGTGTTTTGTGTTTGTTTTTCAGGATTACAGGGTTTGACATGAGTTTTGGCTAAGTGTTACAGATGCTGCATTTTTGGTGAAGTATGAAGCACTCTACGAATTATGGTAATTTCTACAAGCCTTAGACTAGTTTCGTGGTTGTGATCTAGTGAAGGGCCTATTTTCATAAGTTGCATTCACAAACTGTCAGATGAGTCTTAGTATTTTGTATGAGATTTGGATTCGATTTCGTGTCTTGAGGATCAGATTTTGGGAGTTTCTAGAAAGTTGTCAGACAAAACCCTATACGGACCGTAATTCTGAATATGGCCCGCAGAAAGGTCTCATATAAGTAATGCCCAATTTTGTATATTGAAGACTATGAAGCCTAGGAACGGGTCGTAGAACTCAGTACGTCCCATAACCCCATTCATATTGCTTGTTGAATCCAGTTTTCCTATTGTATTTTGTACTTGTATTTCAATTATTATAAATAGGTTTTTTAGTTTATTTTAGACAGAGTTAGAGAGAGAATGACGAGAAAAGTGCAGAGAGACACAAGATACTTAGGAAACAACTTTGTTATTTTTAACAACACTTCATGATTTCTAGTGAAGAATTTGGAATTTTTTGTTCTTAACTTTGTCATTATAAGTGCTTAATTATGTTATTCTATATCATGATTCTTGTATCTACTATGATTTTTCATAGCTAAATTCACAACTAGGATTGTGGGAACCATGACGAACTAACAAGGTAAAATCTGATAATTCGTAGTTTTTGAAATGTGTGCATATATGTATTAATTAATTTTCTTCATTTTGATTTCTTTTTAGTGATGGCCAATGTAAGAATTCGTCTAGTTATTAATGACTGGATCAAGGCAGTAATGAATGGGAAAAGAGATTAATTAACAGGATCTGATTGATTTCTTCTTGTCTAATTAACCAAACTGGATCAAGGGGAGGTTGTACTAGGACCATAGGTAAGGGTTAGTAATGTTACACTACGGGGATGGATCAAATCCCATAGTGAAGTTTACCTCTCGCCTAGATCAAAGGGTTAGGTAAAAAATTAACTTACCATTCTGCATGCAACATACTAGAGAGGATTATGAATATCTGGTAATACCAAGTTAGGGAATCATGGGAAACACAATACCTTAGTTACTTTTACCGTTGGCTTCACAATACTTGTTCTAGTTTAGGTTTACTTTCTGCAAACTATAACCCTCTTCCTTTCTGGGAGATAAGTAGGTTAATTCACTCGACTTGCTTGCAATTACTCTGAGTCTACCATATGCCCTGTGGGATTTGACCCTAACCTTGGTAAGGTTATATGTCTTGACAACAGCCGCTTTAACCTTCATAAAGGAGGTGTAGATTTGGCAACATCGATACTTGTTCTTAATAGTAACCTTGTTGAGTTTCTAATAGTCTATAGACATACAAAGTGACCCGTCCTTCATGCTTACAAACAAAGCTGGAGCACCCCATGGAGACCTACTAGGTCTAATAAAACCCTTTTCCAACAAATCTTTCAATTGTTCCTTTAATTCTTTCAATTCCTCATGAGCCATTCTATAATGAGGAATTGAGATAGGTTGAGTGCCGATTAGGAGGTCTATACCTAAATCTATATCCCTTTCGGGTGGAATACCTAGTAACTCATCCGAAAAGACATCAAGAAACTTATCAACTATGGGAACTGACTCAAGAGAAGGGACTTTGGAAGTGACATCTTTAACTTTCACTAGATGATATATTCATCCCTTTGAGATTATTTTCCAAGACTTTAGGTAGGAAACAAACTAACCTCTATATGACAAATTTCTACCCTCCCACCCAAGAAGAGACTCATTTGAAATTGGAACTTGACTCTACGAGTCTTACAATCTATGGAGGCATAAGAAGCATACAACCAATCCATCCCAAGTATAAGATCAAAGTTAACCATGGAGAGTTCTACTAAGACACAAGGGACAACTTTATGCAAGAAGGAAATGGGATAATTTCTATAAACTCTTCGTGTAACAATGGACTCTCCTACGAGGGTACACACTTCATAAGGCTCATTAAGAATTTTAGGACATACATGGAATCTATTTGCAAGAAATGGAGTTATAAATGATAAGTTTTCCCTCGGATCTAACAATGCATACTCATCAAAATCATAAACTTTTACCATACCGATTACAACATCCAGGGCCTCTTCAACTTTTTGTCGACCATGAAAAGCATAGAAATGGTTGGTCCTTGGGGAATCTTAGACTTGCCCACCTTAGCCTTGGGGTCTTGCATCTCCACTCCTACAATCTTTTGCATGATGCCCAGGCTTTCCACACTTGAAGCATGTACTTTAGCCAGCCAAGAACTCTCCCTTGTAGGGCCTCTTGCATTTAGGGAAATTAGGAGTTTGCAGCTTTGGAACTATCCCCTTGTCTTTGGTGGATCGGGGAGAAGGAGTATTGGTAGACCTTTGGCCACCTTGCTTTTATACACATTGGAATGTGTTGTCGCCTCTACTCCTTTGGTGAAAATAGCTCCCATCATCAACCTGATCCCTCTTGGACTCCCTTTCTCTCTCCCTCAAATTCTCCTCCTTAATTTTCTCAGCTTACGTCATCAATCAAGAGATATTCGTATCTTTCACAAGCATGGTCGTCTTTTGCACTCCTTTGAAACCAAGTCCGGTATACCAGATATGAACTTGCTCATCCGGGCTCTTGGATCCTCTGCATGAAAGGGGCATATTTGGAGAGTTTGGTGAACTTGAGATCATACTCCCTCACGCTCATGTTCCCTTCCCCCCCCCCCCAATTCTATGGGAAAGAATGGGTCCAAGAAAGCACCATTGAACTCTTCCCATTCAATTGGACCCTCTCCTTAGCCCTTTCCCCACCTATTGCTCATACCATAACTTTGCCACCCTTTATTAGTTGGAGGCCACCAACTCATCTTTCTCCTCCGAGGGAACACCTATTATGGCGACTATCTGATAAGCCTCATCAAAAAAGTCAGTAGGATCCTCCACCACCTTGGAACCATGGAACTACAGAGGACTCTTCCTCGTGAAGTCTCTAACCTATGTAGCTGTAGTAGGAACTTGAGGAGGAATGGCAATCTCCCTATTGGATTGATTAGCCAAAAATTGGGTAAGCATGGTGAATGCGGCTCTAAACTCTGTGTGATACACCTCATCATCTTGTTGTAGTAGAGGGGCTTGTTGCTTGGGTGTGTTCCTTAGTTGTGTATCTCTTCTTGGAGGCGTGATCTGAAAATAGCAAAGAGGTCATCGTTAAAATAGGAGACCCTTAGACAACTCTAAAGGCACGACATGAATAAAAAAGAAGGGAAGACTTTCCTAAACACCTCATAGCTTTTCATTCATGGTTATAGCATGCTTCGCAACCTTGAATGAGAATATACTTGACATGGTATGTTTAGACATATAAAAAACATTTTAAAACCTTGTGCTCTGATACCAAATTTGTAATGACTCATGCCTAGGGCCTATTCATTACAAATGAGACACCCATGTCCACCTCACCCAAGCCATCTTAGCATATCAAGCATTCATAAGCATAAACTCATACATTTATAGAAGTAAATAGGATAGGGTCTAAGGGATATCATTTAAATTTAAAGCATTGCCTTAGAGCATATACAGTATCCATAAACGTACCATCTAAAACAAGGATAAATGGGAACAGTAGTAGACGATTTCTTTCAAACAAAAAAGATTCCAAATTTGAACATAGAAAGTAAAAACCTTTGGTTTAAAAACCAAAAGTACATCATGTCCAAAATACAAAGAAAGAAGGAAAATAGGTTGAGTCCCAAACTAAGAGATCACCATAATAAAACTACTCTTAGAGCTCCGAAAGAACTAGCCACGAGTTGGTAGAGGAAAGACTGTCTCTACATGGTGAAATCATGTAGGAAAAATATGTGTTATTACTTTACTGAGTAAGTGAGATGCAATGCAAGTATGAAACTACAATGCCATCATTCATAAGGTAAGGAATTTAATGCATGAATTGGTAAAGATAAAATGAATATGAGCTTAAGCATGCACAAGGAATTACGTTCAGTATGAGTAAAAGCAATGCATAATGAAACACGTGTAATGGAATGAAGAAATCAATATAATACTCTTGTGGGAATGGACTATAGCCAACATATAAGATTATGTGAACTGCTACATTTAATCCAACATAACTCCCTATGTTGGCACGAGGAGACCATTTGCCAGGTAGAAATCCGTCACATAGCATGCATCATCATATATCCTAAATGACTTAAATGGCTCCACTAGTCTAGCCTACAAGGGCTCCTATGGTCATACATAATTAATGGGGAAAGGATTGCTTTTTGGGTTCCCTTATCGAACCCCACCTCAATGCCGCATTCGGTGCTGCGTCATCCCATGGAATCTTTGAAGCATATACTTGGTCAAATTATGACACTAAGAATCATAGGTAGTAATCTCAAGAGTAGTTTTAAACTTAAGGTACTACCAACTGAGAATTGTCCTTTTATCTTAGAGACCATCATAAACATCATTTAGGGCATTGTCATCATGCTTTTATCTTTGACAAATCATTAATTTAAAATCTTTATTTTATGCCCTACTTATCATCATAAAACATGCAAGGATAGACTTTAAACTTAGTGGGCTTAATCATAAGTTGAGCATTCACAAATCATGAGTTTCATGCATGATCATGGGAAAATATGCTTATTTAAAACATGCAAAATATCCCACACATCAATATTCAAATCATTTATCATTAGGGCCATCACCCTCAACTCAAAACTCATGAAAATACTTGATATAACATCTCATAGTCACATTAAAGGCATATTATAACATGAAACATCATGAAATCATCATCAACATGCTTGATAGTATTTAAGGAACTTAAAGAAAATATAAAAGCTTTGAATGTAGGACTTTGTGGGTGAAAGGAGACTTACAAATCAACTCACATACCTTAGATAAACCTATGAAGAAGTTATTTGTTGTTATGGAAGATACTATTGAAAACCCTAGCCTTCCTTGCCTTGTTCTTAGAGATGATGAATGCCTTAGGATTTGTGAGAAAGTGGACTAATGAAAAAGGAATGGGAATCTAGGACTTCAAGGTCTGAATAGGGGCCTAAAGAATTACAAAGATAACATAGTTTTAGGATTAGGATTGGTGGAAAGCACAAAATTTTCTTCATTAAAACTACAGAATTTAATCCACAAGACCCTGATTACGAGTTGTGGATGGAACCATGACTCGTGGTTCTCATCGTAATCTTCTTCTTTGTGGATGGAACTTTGAGTCATGGTTCTCATGTACTCTTCTCCTTTACCAATCTTCAAAAATAGATTACCGACCACAAAACCCCTATCCACAGGTCATACATCAATCCACGTGGAGTCCTACCACAGTTAGATAAATTTTTATACTCAGGGACCCCATTCAAGAAAGCTAACCACAAGTTGTGAAGAGGACCACAGGTCATCCTATTAATCGTGGGTTACCTTCTAGAAACTCTAAATTTTCTTCATGTGTGGAACTCACACCCACGACTACATCGACGGTTTGTGTTTCTTTCAATGAACCATATGTGCCCTTCAGGGACCACTTAACACTTAGAAGAATCTCAACTTCTTGAGGCCCTTAGACACAAGCTCGGTCTACGGCTCGTGGAACCATGGGTCATGAACTTAGCTTCGTAAACTGACCCTTGAGCATTTCTAGCCCAACTTTTCTGCACTTCCTGGGTTTCTAACTTGAAGGTCATTACAACAACCTATGGTGGCAACATAGTTATAGGACTAGGAGTTTCTATTAGGGACCCGCTAGGTCAAATCCCTACCCAAACCCTCATTAGGTACTACGTCTTCCATGTAATAGTAATACATTAACGTAATCATTCATAGACTTTAAATTCAATAACACTAATAAAGTCCATAGAGTAGATCATGAACCTTAAGGATTCAAATGTGAGAATTATCCTTATCATATGAGGAATTCATCATTTGGGTGAGAAAACCTTTCACCAATCATTCACTTAATCCTAAAAAGGCTTCCATAATCAAATCTATATGTAATTACCCGACCTACGGGCTTAGTCATCACATGACAAATGAGATATCCGAGGGTACCTCACCTTAGCCATCTCAAGCATTCATAGGCATTGAGTAAAACTCCTACAAAAGAAAATAGGAGAAAGGGACTAAGAGCCAATTTGACAATGAAGCAACATTTATAAAGTAGTGGAAATACTACAATCAGTTTGTTTGTCCATATGTATACTAACTACATCATAAACGAATGAGAACGGTATCGATAGATCTCCATCAAACAGAAAGAAGTGTAAAATAATACAATATAGAAAGTAAATATCTCAGAAGAGCTACAAAAACATCGTCTAAAAATCAAAGCAAAGATATGAGATAGATGAAAAGGTTGAGGAGTCACGAACTTAGGTCTCACCATAATAAAGCTACTAGTCTTGGACGCTGAAAACTAGCTTCAAGATGGTGGAGAAGTGTCTGTCCCTACATGATTAAATGATGCAGGCCAAATATGTGTTAGTACATTTAAATATACTATATATATATATGAGATGTAATGAACATATAAAATTTAATGCCATAATTATCAAACATAACATACAAGGATATATAGAATAAAGGATACATAAGCAAAATTGAACATGCATAATGAATATGGCTCAATATTAATATGAGATGATGAATAGAAAGCACTTAAAGTGGGAACATAGGATAAGATCATAAGCTTGTGGGAATGGAACATAACTAACAGTAAGACCATGAGCTAGTACATGGAATCCAATGAACTCTTTCCATTGGAAAAAGGCCATTGCACTCCTTCCATTAGGAAAGGGGGAATCTACTTGCCAAGGTAGATGTCTAAAACATAGTAACTTTGCAATTGTATCTTTCATATTTGGGCCTATGTGGATCCACTAGCCTAGCCTATAAGGCTCCTATGGTGGAACATAGTTAAGGACATTGAGATTTAGCTTCTAGAGGTCATGCCTCAACAACGGGATGGACTTAATCTCTAGTTCTCTCAGTGCTAAGTCATTCCATAGAATCTTTAAAAATATATTCTTAGAATCATAAGTAGCAATCAATAAGAGTAACTCGAAAATTAAAAATCTTTCTTAAGCATTTTTTAGGGAAATTAATATCATACTTGAATCTTTCATAAACATAATTTTGAAGCTCTCCATTAGGGCCTTAAGCAAAATCATAACTCATAGAAAGTTTTACTTGAAAACTAGGTGGTCTTAGTTTTATCATGGAACAATCATAAATACATAAGTCATAAGGAGATTTCTCTTAACAAGGAATATCAAGTACTCCCAATCTTGATCATATCAAAAATCATCATGGAGTCAATATCATAGTTCCAATATGCATATAATTACTAAGCAAAATAGTTACTAAACTTCATAAGTATCATATCATAACATAAAAACAATGAAATTATCATAAGCATGCACATTAACTTGAGGAACTTAAAGAAAAAGTAAAATAGTCAATAGGGTACTTTATGGATGAAAGGATACCCACAGATCAACTCACATACCTCGGAAGAAAAGAAGAGAAACAAACTTGTCTAATTGAGAAAAAATCTTGGAACCCTAGCCTTGCCCAGGTTGTTCTTAAGAGCCCCTTTTTGTCTTAGAAATTTAAGAGTAAAGAATGGGAAAGTGAATGAATAAATTAGGGCTTAAGAGTTGTTATAGGGTCCCTTTCCTGTTTGCCAAACGTTGTAGTATAGGAACAGAAAGGACTACAAAATTATCCCTCGTTAAAATTGTCGAAGTCGACCTATGAGACCCCAATTAGGGGTCATAAGTCAATCCATAGGTCATAAGTCCCGTCATCTGATGACAGATCTGAAAATCCTAAATATTGACTTTGCTGGATTGAAAACCACAAGTAGTAGTACGAGTCGTGGTTGGATTCATAGAGTCCTTCCACTTTTAACCATTTTTCTTCACTTCCTTCGTCATACCCATGAAAGGATCTTACGATTTGCACCCTATTTGATAGGTTGTCTGATAACTTGTACCACGTTTTTGAAAATTCCAAATTTCCTTCATGTCAGGGGTCCTATACAGGAAACTATCCACATGCCATAAGGTATCCTATTAGTAGTCACTTGGTCTATGGATTACCCCACCCTTGAAAACTTCTTTTCTTACTAAAGTCCTACATTTAAGGACTGAACCTATGGATCATATATAAACTGATGGGCCGTAAGTTGTCCTATAAACCTGAAACGATTCCAAAAAAGTGCCCGAAAATGTACCTCGGAGCTCCTGGAATTTAATTTCCATATTCGAAAAATCCCTTTGTTATTTCAAAATTTTGACTTTATATTTGTGATCAGGGGGTCAACATTAGATAAAAAAGGGTCTAACCTCGATTTAAGAGCAAAAAATTAGTAATTATAATTTTTTTAGTGATGAATTCCAACGAGGTTTTCGTGTTGCCTCCACGACGTACCAAAGGCGCGCTCATGTTAATTTCTCCTCGGCGTTCTCTCCGCGATGCATAGAGGTGTATTTTCCCTGGCAGTGTTTCTCCTGTTTTGTCCAATTATTCTAAGTGTTGGGCCTAAGTTTTCCCAAATATGTTTTTATCTATACTTAGCCAAATCTTACCCTTATATCATCATAAACATTTTCCAATACTCCCCAAAACACATAGCCATATTTTCACTCAAAAATTCAAGACTCAAAACCCTCATCTGGAACTAAGGATTCTCTTCAAGCTTCAAGCCTCCATTTTCAAACTTCATCAAAAACTTCCCAAAGCAAAGGTATGTGGTGTTGAACCATTGGGTCCTTCCACCCATGGTGCCTAAGCCTCCTTTTTGCTAATGTTACATGATTTAAAGTTGATTTTACATGTAGATCTTATACATTAAGAAATTTACTGCATAGTGACTTTAGTTCATTAAAATGTGGTTGTTTTAGCATGTTTTGAGCTCTAAATCGTGGATCTAATGTTGGATTTGATGAGGTGTTTTGATGTGAATGTCTTGGGGATGTTGTAAAGTGTTGGTTGATGTTTTTACTACGGATTTTTCTTGCATGACTTCATCTCCAAATTGCATGGTCTTTTACCCCCACTACACATCCCCAAACTGTTTGATAAAATTTTCGATTATGGTTTCTTGAGGAAATGATGGTCCAAAGCGTGGGATATGATATGAATGATGTAATGATGATGAAATAAGCTTATCTATATGATTATTCCTATATGAAGTGTTGCACTAGAGAATATCATGAATCCTATATAAAGTGTAGAATTGACCAAGCCCAATCCGGAGTGTTTGAGTACCTGAATTACCTAGTGAAGGCTTTGTACTTCTCCACCTGGTGATGGGACGACATCATCACTAACCTAGATTGGGGTTTGTGCCCGTCAACCTAGGGAAGGATTTCTATTTCTCCACCATGGTAATGAAGTGGCATTATTACCAACCTACATAAGGGTTAGTACTCATCCACCTAAGTGATGGGGTGGCAACATCACTAACCTACCAAGGGGTTCGTACTCTGGAAATTTAGTTTGGTCTCTTCTACAGATATGATATCCTATATGAGCATGGATTACTTAAGCATGTTTTACTTGTGCATTGATCATACATGTCATGTTGCTATATCATGCCTATTATTTATTGTTATGCATGTTGATTATGAAACTTATCTCTTGTTGCATTGCATCCCACATACTTAGTACACTCAAACGTACTAACGCATACTCTTTCCTACATGATATCACCATGTAGGAATCGGTGCTCAAGTTGATCATCCTCTCCCTCCACGTGGCTAGTCGGTGCTATTCCAAGCTTGCTGGTGAGTCCTCCATTTCAGGGACCTTAGTCTATAATTGCTATTATCTATGTATCGAGAAACTTTCTTATTCTCTATATTGACTATGAGGGTGAGCCCGGTTACTTTGTCTTGGCATCAGCTCTATCTATTTATTTAGAGGTGTTGTTGAGCAAGTTATGTAATTATGATATGAGCTATGACTCCTTGTCTTGATCTTGACGTTTTGGCGAGCTATCCCTTAGCCCCTTTACCCCTTATTCTTTTTTTATCTCTTTTACATGCTTCCGCGACCAATGATGTGTAATGATAAGTTGAGAGGATTGATTGGGGTTTCTTCGGGCTCCCCATTCATCATGTCATGACTAGGCCCTAGGCTTGGGTCGTGACAAACTCTGTATCGGAGCACTAGGTTGATAGATCCTCAGAGTCCGACACACCGTATCGAGTAGATCCTATTCATGGTTGTGAAGCACGCCATGACTATGAATAGGAGGCTATGAGGCATTTTAGGAAATGTTTTCCTTCTTCATGTTCTAAGTCGTGCTATAGAGTTGTGGTGAGTTTTCCCCCGAATGATTATTCTTTGATATGCTAGATCATGTCAAACACTAAAGGAAAGTGGGCCCAAACTCCCGAGGAGCACCCTACAAATGGTTAGCTCAAGGATGCTCTTATTATGCTTGCCCAAGTGGTGGCCAACCAAGCCCAATAAGGGGCCCAAGCCCCTTATGCTACTACCCCAAACTAGGGTATGAGACTTCATGAGGATGAATCCTCCAGTTTTCTATGGGTCAAAGGTGGACAAAGATTCACAAGAGTTCATTGATGAGGTCTACAAAATTTTGAGTATCATGGGTGTTGGGCCAAATGAAAAGGCATGGTTGGTGGCGTACCAACTTAAAGAGGTAGCCCAAATTTGGTATGAGCAATGGAAGGGTGAGAAGATGGTTGGTAATGTGGTTCTTTGGGAGGAGTTCAAATCGGCCTTCCTAATCGATTTTTCCCTCTTGAACTTAAGGAGGCAAAATTGGTAGAGTTTATGAACTTGAAACAAGATGCTATGAGTGTGAGGGAGTATTCCCTCAAATTAAATCAACTTTCAAAGTATACTCCTCACTTGGTGGCCGATCCTAGATAGAGGATGAATAAATTTGTGATGAGGATCTCTGACTTGGTGAGTGAGAATGTCGGTCCACCTTGCTAATTGGTTACATGAACTTGTCTCGGTTGATGACTTATGTCGAGCAAATGGAGGAATAAAAGATGAGAAAGAGGATGGGCCATGAGTCCAAGAGAGCCCATCATGGGGGTAAGTTCCATAAGGGTGGCCATTTCGATCAAGCCCAAGGGCCTCCTCATGCTACAAATAGGGGATTAGCCAATGACTTCCCTAGGCCTCAAGGTGTTGGTGGTGTGGCTCTCCTTGATGTGTGCCCTACATGTGCGAAGCGTCATAGGGGACCATATTTGAAGAGTTCTAATGGATGCATTGATTGTGGGGAGTTTGGTCATAAAAGAGTGGATTGTCTAAGAATATGTGGCAAGGATCGACGTGCAAATGCAGTTTCATTGGGTAGAGATGATCCTCAAGGTGGTGCCCTAAGGCACAATCGATGCTATGCTCTACATAGAAGGCAAGGGATTATTTGGGTCTCTGATGTTGTTATCGGTATGTTTATTGACTTTGATGTGTATGCTTTGATTGATTCGGGTGCCACTTTTCTTTTGTTACCCCTCTTGTTGCTAAAAAGTTTCATGTTGTCCCCGAGTTGTTGCATGAGTCATATGAAGTGTCTACCCCTATTGGTGTCTCAATTGTTGCAAGGAAAGTGTATAGAAATTGTCCTATTTGCATCTTTCATAAGTTGTTACCTTGTGATCTTATTAAATTAAGCATGGTAGACTTTGATGTCATCCTTGGGATGGATTGGTTGCATGCCTACTATGCTTCTATTAATTGTAGAACCCATAAGTCAAGTTTAAATTTCTTAGTGAACCTATCCTTGAGTGGGAAAGTCAAGATGTGGTGGTAAAGGATAGATTCATTTCATGCATTAAAGCCTATAAGTTGATTTGTAGGTGGTGTTTGTATCATCTTGTGAGGGTTAAGGATGTGGAGTCCAAGGTCCCTTCCATTGAGTTGGTTCCCAAAGTAAACGAGTTTCTTGATGTCTTCCAAATGACTTTCCTGATGTCCCTCACGAAAGGGAGATAGATTTTGGCATAGATCTCCTTCCCTATACTCAGCCTATCTCCATTTTCCCTTACCGTATGGCCTCGATGGAGTTGAAAAAGTTAAAAGAGCAATTGAAAGATTTGTTAGAAAAGGGATTTATTAGACCTAGTCAATCACCTTAGGATGTTCCAGTGTTGTTTGTGAAAAAGAAGGATGGGTCACTTGGAATATGCATTGACTACTGGAAACTCAATAGGGTCACTATAAAGAATAGATATCCTCTTCTGAGAATTGATGACTTGTTTGACCAATTGCAAGGGGCTAGTTTCTTCTCTAAGATTGACCTTCAGTCCAGGTACCATCAAGTGAGGGTGAGGGAGTGTGATATTACAAAGACGACCTTTCGGACTAGATATAGACATTATGACTTTGTTTTGATGTCGTTTGGGTTGACTAATGCATCGGCCATCTTCATGGACCTAATAAATAGGGTCTTCAAACCTTACCTCGATTCCTTTGTTGTGGTATTCATTGATGACATATTGATTTATTCACATAGTAGGTAGGAGCATATGGGTCATTTGAGGGTTGTGTTGCAAAGATTGAGGGAGGAGAAATTATATGCTAAATATGATAAGTGTGAATTTTGGTTGAAGGAGGTTGCATTCTTGGGTCTTGTGGTGTCAGTGGATGGTATAAAAGTGGACCCTAAGCAAACTGATGTTATTAAGAACTGGCCTAGACCATTGACCCCGTCGGATATTAGGAGCTTTTTGGGCCCTGCAGGTTATTGTAAAAGATTTGTGAATGGGTTCTCCTCCGTTGCTTCTCCTATGATCAAATTGACTCAAAAGAAGGTTAAGTTTGAGTGGACCGATGAATGTGAGAGGAGCTTCCAAACATTGAAAGATAGGTCATTTCTGCTTCTATATTGTCGCTACCAGATGGGATTGAGGGTCTTGTTGTGTATTGTGATGCATCTAGAGTTGGTTTAGGTTGTGCGCTAATGAAAAATGGTAAGGTCATAGCCTACGCTTCTAGGCAACTCAAAGTGCATGAAAGGAATTACCCTACCCATGATCTAGAATTAGCCACTGTTGTGTTTGCATTTAAGATATGGTGTCATTATTTGAATGGGGTGCATGTGGATATCTTCACTGATCATAAGAGCCTCTAATATGTCTTCACATAAAAATGTCTCAACTTAAGACAAAGAAGGTGGCTAGAACTTCTTAAGGACTATGACATGAGTGTGCATTACCATCCGAGTAAGGCAAATATTGTGGCGGATGCTTTGACTCAGGCATCTATGGATAGCCTGGCTCATATGGATGGTGGTGATAGGGAGATGGCTAGTGAGGTGCATAGATTGGCTAGATTGGGGGTGATGTTGGAAGATGTGGGTAAGGGTATGGCTATCTAAATCTTCCTTGGTTGATGAGCTGATAGCAAAATAAGATCTTGACTCTTCCTTGCTTAAATTGAATACCTTGGTGAAAGAGTGCAAAATAGAGGTTTTCTCCCATGGGGCCCTTAGATACCAGAGTAGGTTGTGTGTGCTATGTGTTGATGGTTTGAGGGAGTGAATTCTTGTTGAGGCTCATAACTCTTCTTATTCCATCCACCCAGGTTCCCCAAAATGTATAGAGACTTGAGAAATGTGTATTAGTGGGGAGGTATGAAGAGGGACATTGCTAAATTCATTTTCAGTTGCCATAGTTGTCAACAAGTCAAAGTTGAACATCAAAGGCCGGGTGGGCTAACTCAAGACGTAGAGATTCCCACTTGGAAGTGGGAGGTAATTAATATGGATTTTGTGGTTGGGTTGCCCAAAACTAGGAAAGGTTTTGATTCCATATGGGTGGTGATTGATAGGATGACAAAGTCGACTCACTTTCTACCGGTTAAGACCACATATGTGGCTAAAGAGTATGCAAGGTTGTACATCCATGAGTTAGTGAGGTTGCATGGGATTCGTTTGTCCATCATATCGAATTTGTGGTTCACAATTCACTTCACACTTTTGGAGGTCTTTCCAAAGGGGTCTTGGTACAAGAGTTCACCTTAGTACGGCCT
>JAABOM020085604.1:0-30327 GCA_011800125.2 Solanum clarkiae | reverse complement strand
TAATAATAATAATAATAATAATAATAATAATAAAAGAGTATTAAAATCTTAGGTTCGGTCAAAAATTACGTGTCTATAATGTACAATCAAACAATCTCATGGATGTATTACCTAGCAAACTGCTTGGCACTGAGGCTTATCTTCACTGGAACAAAATGAGCTGAGTTGATCAATCTATCCACAATCACCCAAACTCAATCTAATCCAGTCATAGAATCCATGGTAATTTGTTCCCACTTCAACTCAAGAATGGGCATCCTTTGGATCGAACCTCTTGGCTTTTGGTGATCATACTTCACTTGATGACAATTCAAATACTTAGCCATGAACCCCGTAATTTCCCTTTTCATCCCGCTTCACTAATAATGTTTCTTCAAATCATGATACATCTTGGCCACCTCGGGTGAATAGAATACTTGGCATAATGTGCCTCCTCTAAGATCATGAACACCTAATCACCTATCTTAGGCATACAAGTGCACTCATTAATGGTCAAAACACCCTCTGAGTCAAGAGAAGCCGACTTGGCTTCACCTCTCAACCTCTTATCACAAATCATACATAGCTTGTTGTTATCAAACTGGTGGACACAGATCCAGTCCATCAAGAAAGACCAAGACTCAACATAAGCCAAGGCGCTGTGAGGCAGTGAAATATCAAGCCGAATCAACTAACGAGCTAGGGACGAAACCTCCAATGTTAAGGGCCTCTCATCTACCATCAAGAATGCCAAACTACCTATACTAGAAGCCTTCTAGATTAAAGCATCAACTACCATGTTTCCCTAGCCCAGATGACATGAAATAATAATTTCATAATCCTTCAATATCAAATTAAGATGTCATAATACATCAATAGCTCCGACCACCTATGCTGCCTCATATTCAAGGTTAGGTAAGAGAAGATATATTTGATACAGCAGTGATCTATGAAAATCTCACATGTATCTCATAGTAGTAATGTCTCCACAACTTCAACATAAGTACGATGACTGCTAATTCTAAATTGTGGGTGGGATAATTTTTCTCATACACCTTCAATTAACAAGAAACATAAGATATAACTCTCTCCATATGCATCAATACACAAACCACACTAGAAACATCACAATAGACCACAAAGGAAAGTCCCTCCTAAGGTAATGCCAGAATAGGTGCTGAAGTCAATAACCCTTGAGTTTTTGGAAGCTCTCTTCGTACTTTTCGATCCACAAAGTACAGCTTTCTGGGTGAGTTGGGTCAAGGAAGCTGCAATAATGGAAAAACTCTTAATAAATCACCAATAATACCCTGCCAAACTAATATAACATCGAATCTCAGTAACTGAGGGAGGTCTCACCTAATCCCGAATAACTACTATCTTTGGTGAATCTACCATAATGCCATTCTTCGTAAGCACATGCCCAAGAAGGACACAAATTTAAGCTAGAAGTCACACTTTAAAAATTTAGCATATAACTTCTTTTCTCTCAACCTCTTAAGTATAGTCCTCAAGTGCTGAACGTGAACTGTCTCACTCCTGGAATAAAGTAAGATATCATCAATAAAGACTATTAGAATAAATCAAAATAAGTCCTGAATGTCGGATTCATAAACTTCATGAATACATCAAGGGCACTAGTCAACTTAAATGGCATAACTATGAACTCTTAATGCCCACAACTTGTCCTAACTCTACTCATCGAGATGATAGACTCCTGAATTCTCAACTAGTTATGCCCTGATCGCAAATCAATCTTGGAGAACACAGAGGCACCTTGTGTCTAATCAAATAAATAATCTATTCTAGGAAGGGGATATTTATAGTTGATAGTATCATTGTTCAATTGGTGATGATCAATACAAATTTGTATAAAACCATCCTTCTTCTTTACAAATAATACTAGGGCACCCCAAGGTCAATTTAACACTCTGCATGTTGAAAAGCCTAGAAAAAGTTGCAGAAAATCTGAGTCTGAATAGTGTTACGAGCCAATCTATGGCTCGGGGATTAAACCACAGGTCATAGCAAAGTCTCATGGTTAAGGTCTTGAAGATGGTGAAAAAGTTTGGTTACTGGAAGGGATCTACCAAAGGGTTCTAAGGTCTATAAATGCAACTGTAGACCATACATGGGTTTGCATGCAAGGAATTATCTATCCCATGATCTTGAGTTATTGGTCATTTTATTTTCATTAAAGATTTGGAGATATTATATTTATGGTGTCTATGTTGATATATTCACCGACAACAAGAATTTGCAATATATATTTAGCTAAAGGGATTTAAACCTAAGGCATAGAAGGTGGTTGGAGTTTGTCAAAGAATATGACATAAGTATAATGTATCACCCTGATAAACCAAATATTGTGGCCAGTGCATTAAGTTGAACGTCTATGGGCAGCGTTACACATATTGAGAATTTAATGCAAGAGCTAGTTAAAATAGAGCACCATTTGGCTCCTTTGTGTATAAGGTTGAATAGCTTGAGCAATGGTGGTACACTTGTATAAAATGGGACAAAATCATCTTTGATAGAGGAGGTTTAGGCAAAATAAGACATGTATTGTACTTAGGTTCAATTGAAGAATTTGGTGGTTAATAAACATGTAGAGGTTTTGTCTATGGGGGGAGATGGATTGCTTTGTTACCATGGGAGGTTATATGTCCCAGTGTAGATTGCCTAAGGGAAAAGATACTTGATGAAGCTCATAATTTTAAGTATTCTATTCATCAAGGATCCAACAAAATGTATAGATATTTAAGAGAGGTGTATTAGTGGAACCACATGAAAAAAAGACATAATAAGGTATATGATGGCATGTGTAAATTGCCAATAAGTGAAAGTTGAATACCAAAGACTGGGTTGTTTGGCCCAAGATATTGAGATACCTTCTTGGAAATGGGAGGAGGTGAATATGAACTTCATCTTGGGTTTGCCGAAGACTAAGAATCAATTTGACTCAATATAGGCGGCTGTTGATAGAATAACGAAAATAACCAGTTTTTGCCGATAAAGACTTCTTATGGTGCCGAAGATTATATTAGAGTCTATATACAAGAGTTGGTAAGGTTGCATAGGGTACCATTATCCATTATATCAAATCATGGTGCTTACTTTACTGCTAATTTTGGAGTTTTTTCAAAAAGGGCCAAGGCACAAAGGTGAAGCTAAGTACCACATTTCATCCTCAAATAGATGGACAAGCCGAAAGGACTATCCAAATGTTCAAAAACAGTCGAGAGCATGTGTTCTTAATTTTAATGGTGGTCCTCCTTGAATTTATTTACAATAACAATTTTTACCTGACTATTGAGATGACGACACTTGAAAATTTGTACGGTAGATGGTGTAGGTGTCACGACCCAAGCCTAGGGCCTAGCCGTGACATGGCGAATGGGGAACCCGAAGGAACCCCAAACAAGTCTTTTAACTTGTCATTACACATCATTATCGCGAAAGCAATAAATCAAGTGCTTATGCGGACCAAGCTGCGAAAAAGACTTTTTGGGTAGCCGTCCTTCCATGCCAAGCCAGCTCAAGATATAATAAAGTGGGACAATTGGGGCTAAGGGAAAGCACTTTTGTACCATACACATCAAGAACAATAGAGTCAAGGCTCTTAGTGTAGATACATAACTTGTCCAACAAACACCTCTAATACATAGATAAGAGCGGGGGCCAAGACAAAGTAACCAGGCTTACCCTCATAGTCAAAATAGATAATAAAGAAGAATGTCACAATATATAATAAGAGCAACATAGACTAAGGTCCCCGAAGTGGAGGACTCACCAATCGCTTGAGTAGTATCGAACTAGCCACATAGAGGAGGAGGATGATAAACTTGGGCATTGGTTCCTACATGGTGACATCATGTAGGCATAGAGTATGTGTTAGTATATTTGAATGTACTAAGTATGTAGGATGCAATGCAACAAGATATAAACATCATAATCAAAATCCATAACAATAGGCAATAGTCATCATATAACAATATGGCATGTATGATCAATGCTCAAGTAAAACATGCTTAAATAACTCATGCTCATATAGGATATCAAATGTGTAGAATAGACCAATCTAGATTTCCGAGGTACAACACATTAGTAGGTTAGTGATGATACCGCCCCATCACTTAGGTGGAGAAGTACTAACCCTTCCCTCGATTGGTGATAATGTCACCCCATCACCCAGGTGGAGAAGTACTAACCCTTCCCTCAGTTGGTGATAATGCCACCACTTCACCTAGGTGGAGAGGTACTAACCCTTCTGTCGGTTTGGTGATAATGCCGCCCCATCACCTAGGTGGAGAAGTACTAACCCTTCCCTCGGTTGATGAGTATAAACCCCCGTATCGATTATCTGGGTTCTTAGACCCCCCGGATTAGAAATGGTCTAATACAACACTTTATATGGAGTATATCATATACATAAGCTCTCTTCAGCATCATATAGTTAATCGTATCATATCTCATGCTTTGGACCTTCAACTCCTCAAGAAACCACATTCGGACATTTTATCAAAACACTTAGAGAGTGTGTAGTGCTAGTGTAAAACCATGAAATATAGAGATGAAATCATGTAAGAAAATCCATTGTAAAATCATCAATCAATACCTTGCAACACCCTCAAGAAATATACATCAGAACGACTCCTCAAAACTTACAATAAATCCAAGATTTATAGCTTAAAACATAGCAAAACAATCACACTTTTACATAGCTTTAACACCGTATGCAATGAATTTCATAATAATCAAGACCCATTTATAAATCAACTTTAAATCATTAAATTTGAGTAAAAGGAGGCTTAGGTATCATGGGTGAAAGGAACCCATAAAAGAAACCCACATACCTTAGCTTAGAGATGAACTTGGTGAAGATTGGAGATAGAGACTTGAAGCTTAAAGAAAAACCTTGAAGGAGAACCTTATCTTGGGATGAGGGTTTGGGATTTGAATTTGGGAGTGAAAATATGACTAAGTATTTGAGTGAGTATTGGAAATGTTTAGGATGATATGAGGCTGAAATAACGATAATTATAAGTAAAAACATGTTTAGAAACACTTAGACCCAAGACTTAGAAGTCTTGGACCAAACTAAAAACAAACAGTCCCTAAAATAAGCAGAGGCGCGTCGCGGAGGCGACGCGAAAACCTCACTGGAAATTGCACCATGGGATTTTCAAATTTTAATACGGTTGCTCTAAAATCGGGGTTAGACCCATTTTCCCACAATTGTGACCCCCTAAACAACATTAAGAAGTTGGATTTTCAAAATAATGAACGAATTTTGAGATATATAGAATTTAAAATTTTGGGCATTCCGAGGCACATTTTCGGGTACTTTTGGGGTCGTTTCAATAACTCCTGCTTGGGAACATTCGTCCACAAATGTAAAAGAGATGTATAAGATAATAGTGATCATAAAGGAATCAGCTCCAACAAGAATGCAACATCACATTTAAAATACCATTTTAAAAATCTCAACATATATGTAAAATCATCATAACTTGCCAACTTAAGCATGAATGCACATGAATGATATAGGGGCTGAAACTTAAGACTTGTAGTCATATAGGACTTAGAATTAGTACGTTAGGTTTGAGTGGACTGAAAAATATAAGGATACCGCTTTTGCATGTCCGCTTTGGCCTCCAAAGTAGCACTTACTATTTGTTGGTTCCTCCAAAGGACCTTAACGGATGCCACCTCCTTGTTCCTCAATCTCTTCACTTACCTATCTAAGATCTGAACTAAAGTCTCCTCATAAGTCATGTTATCCTCAACAACACCCACAACATCAAGAGGCACAATTTCATTAGGATAACCAACACATTTTCTCAACATAGAGACATGGAACAACAGATGAACCAAATTCATTTCACTAGGCAACTTCAGCTCATAAGCTACCTTGACAACCCTCTTCAAGACCTCATAAGGACCAACATATCTTGGACTCAACTTCCCCTTTTTACCAAAACGGACCACTCCTTTCATTGGAGAAACCTCCAAATAAACCCAATCACCCACTTTGAATTCAAGGTTTCTTCTTCTCACATCGACATAGGATTTTTGATAACTTTGTGCTATTTTCAACCTTTCCCTAATCATCCTCACCTTCTTAAGAGCCTCCATAACAAGATCTAATCCCATTAAAGTAACCTCTGTAACCTCGAACCACCCAACCGGTGATTTACAATGTCTCCCATAAAGAGCCTCAAAAGGAGCCATACCGATGCTAGAGTGATAGCCATTATTGTAGGCAAACTTAATCAAAGAAAGATGGTCATACCAACTATCCCTCAACCCCAATGCACAATCCCTTAGAATCTCCTCAACTATTTGAATGGTTTTTTCGGCTTGGCCATCCATTTGGGAGTGAAAGGCCGTACTAAGGTTAACTTTTGTACCAAGACCCCTTTGAAAAGTTCTCCAAAAGTGTGAAGTGAATTGTGAACCACAATCCAATATAATGGACAAATGAACCCCATGTAACCTTACTAACTCATGGATGTACAACACTGCGTACTCTTCAACCCTATATGTGGTCTTAACGAGTAGAAAGTGAGCCAATTTCGTCATCCTATCAACTACCACCCAAATGGAATCAAAACCTTTTCTAGTCTTGAGCAACCCAACTACAAAATCCATATTAATCACCTCTAACGTCCAAGTGGGAATCTTTATTTGTTGGGTTTTGCCACCCGATCTTTGATATTTGGCTTAGACTTGTTCACAACTATGGCAACCAGAAATGAATTTAGCAATGTCCCTCTTCATGCCCCCAACCAATACACATCCACCATCAACACAAGGCACACACAACCTATCTTGGTATCTAATGGCACCATCTCCCCCTTGGGAGAAAAATTTTAATTTGCCTCTTTCACTAAGGCCTTCAGTTCAAGTTAGGAGGAGTCAAGATCTTGTTTTGCTATCACCTCATCAACCAATGAAAACTTAGACCCATCATCAACCACAACACCATCATTACTAACCTCTTCCAACCTAACCCACAATGTAGCCAATTGATGCACCTCCCTAGCCATCTCCCTATCACCACTATCAAAATTAGCTAGGCTACCCATAGAAACCCTACTCAAAGCATCCTTTACAATATTTGCCTTACCCGGATGATAGTGCACACTCATGTCATAGTCTTTGAGAAGTTCTAACAATCTCCTTTGCCTCAAGTTGAGATCTTTTTGATTGAAGACATATCGGAGGCTCTTATGATCGGTAAACACATCCATGTGCACCCCATACAAGTAGTGACGCCAAATCTTTAATGCAAACACAATAGCGGCTAACTCTATATCATGGGTAGGGTAGTTCCTTTCATGTACCTTGAGTTATCTAGAAGTATAAGCTATGAACTTATCCTTTTGCATCAACACACAATCCAAACCAACCCTGGAAGCATCACAATACACAACAAATCCCTCAAGCCCATCTAGTAGTGACAATATAGGAGCTGACACAAGCTTATCTTTCAACATTTGGAAGCTCCTCTCATATTCATCGGTCCACAAAAACTTAACCTTCTTTTAAGTTAATTTTGTCTGAAGGAGAACCCATTCATGAACCTTCTATAATAAACCACTAGGCCCAAGAAGCTCCTAATATCTAATGGGGTCAATGGTCTAGGCCAATTTCTAATCACATTGGTTTTCTTAGGATCTACTTTTATACCATCCCCCGACACCACATGACCCAAGAATGGGACCTCCTTCAACTAAAATTCACACTTGTAATATTTGGTATACAATTTCTCCTCCCTTAGTCTTTGCAACACAACCCTCGAATGGCCCATATGCTCCTCCCTACTATGTGAATAGATCAATATATCATCAATGAAGGCCACAATAATGGAATCAAGGGAAGATTTGAAGACCCTATTAATTAGGTCCATGAAGATGGATGGTGCATTGGTCAACCCAAATGATATCACAACAAACTCATAATGCCCATATCTAGTCCAGAAGGCCATCTTAGGAATATCATACTCCCTCACCCTCACTTGATGATACTCAAACTGAAGATCAATCCTAGAAACGAAGCTAGCCCATTGTAATTGGTCAAACAAGTCATCAATCTATGGAAGAGGATACCTATTCTTGATGGTGACCCTATTGAGTTGCCGATAGTCAATGCACATTATAAATGACCCATCCTTTTTCTTCACAAACAACACCGAAGCACCCCAAGATGATTGGCTAGGTCTAACAGATTCCTTATCTAAGAAATCTTTCAATTGTTCCTTTAACTCTTTCAACTCCGCCGCGGCCATATGGTAAGGGGGAATGGAGATAGGTTGAGTATCGGGGAGGAGGTCTATGCCAAAATCTATTTCCCTGTCAGGAGGAACACCGGAAAGGTTATTTGAGAAGACATCAAGAAACTCATTACAATCAGAACCGACTTAATGGAAGGGACTTTAGACTCCACATATTTAACCCTCACAAGATGGTAAAGACACCGGTTAGAGATCAACTTACGGGCTTTAATGCATGAAATGAATCTACCCTTGAACACCACATCTTGACTTTCCAACTCAAGGATGGGTTTATTAGGAAATTGAAACTTGACCCTACGGGTTCTATAATCAATTGAAGCATAATAGGCATGTAACTAATCCATCCCAAGAATGACTTCAAAATCTACCATTTCTAATTCAACAAGATAGGACAACTCTTATAAACTTTCCTATCAACAATAAAGGCACCAATAAGAGTAGACACTTTATATGACTCACGCAACAACTCGGGGATAACATGAAACTTTTTAGCAACAAAAGAGGTAACAAAGGAAAGAGTGGCACTTGGATCAATCAAAACATATACATCAAAGTCAAATATTTTTAACATACCGGTAATAATATCGGGGACTTCACCAACCCCTTGCCTCCCATGTAGAGCATAAAATTGATTGTGCCTTGGGGCACCACCTTGAGGACCATTTATACCCAATGGAACTACAGTTGCACCCAGGACCTTGCCACAGTTTCTTGGACAATCTATCTTCTTGTGACCAAGCGCCCCACAACCAAAGCATGCATTAGAACCCTTCAAACACGGGCCATTATGACTCTTCCTATATCTAGGATACACTACATAGGAGACACACCACCAACACATTGAGGCCTAGGGAAGTCATTGGCAAACCGCTTATTAGTAGCACGAGAAGGCCCTTGGCCTTGATGAGATCTAACACCCTTTTGTAACTTACCCTTAAAATGGGCCCTCTTGGCCTCATGCCCTCTTGTCTTCCTCAATTTATCCTCCTCCATTTACTCGGCATAGATCATCAACCCAGAAAATTCCATGTCACTAATTAGCATGGCGGACCGACATTCTTCACTTACCAAGTTGGAGACCCCATCACAAATTTATTCATCCTTGATCTAGGATTGGCCACCAAATGAGGAGCATATTTTGAAAGTTGATTAAACTTGAGGGCATACTCCCTCACACTCATAGCATCTTGTTTGAAGTTCATAAACTCCACTAACTTAGCTTCCCTAAGCTCAAGAGGGAAAAACGGACTAAGGAAGGCCAATTTGAACTCCTCCCAAAGCACCATATTACCAATTCAATTCTCACCACTCCATTGATTATACCATATTTGAGCTACTCCTTTGAGTTAGTATGCTGCCAACTATGCCTTTTCTTTTGGCCTAACACCCGTAATAGAAAAGATTTTGTACACCTCATCAATAAATTCTTATGGATCTTCATCCACCTTTTACCCATAGAAAACCATAGGATTCATCCTCATGAAGTATCTTACTCTAGCTCCCGGGGTAGTATCATGAGCGGCTTGGGCCCCTTGATTGACTTGGTTGGCCACAACTTGGGCAAGCATAGTGATAGCATCCCGGAGCTCACCATTATTAGGTTGCTTCTCAGGTGTTTGGGCCCTTCGTCCTGGAGTATTTCACATGATCTAGAATAGCAAAGAACAATCGTTAGGGGGAAAAACTTACCAAAACTCTATACCATTACTTAGAACATAAAGAAGGAAAACATTTCCTAAAATGCCTTATAGCCTCCTATTTATAGTCATGGCGCCTTCACAACCATGAATAGGACTCTAATCGACGCGGTGTGTTGGACTCCGAGGATGTATCAACCTAGTGATCCGATAACAAGTTTGTCATGACCCAATCTTAGGGCCTAGAGATAACACGACGAATGGGGAACCCAAAAGAACCCCAAACAAGCCTCTTAACTTGTCATTACACATGATTGGTCGGAGAAGCAATAAATTAAGCGTTAAGAGATAATAAAGTGGACAATTCGGGCTAAGGGAAAACACTTTCATACCATATACATCAAGAACAATAGATTCAAGGTCCTTAGCATAGATACATAACATGTCCAACAAACACCTCTAATACATAGATAAGAGAGTGGGCCACGAAAAAGTAATGGGGCTTACCCTCATAGTCAAAATAGACAATAAAGAAGAATTTCATAATACATAATAAGAGCAACGTATACTAAGGTCCCTGAAGTAGAGGATTCACCGACTAGCTTGAGTCGTATTGAACTAGCCACGTGGAGGAGGAGGATGATCAACTTGGGCACTGGTTACTACATGGTGACATCATGTAGGCATAGAGTATGCGTTAGTATGTTTAAATGTACTAAGTATGTAAGATGCAATGCAATAAGAGATAGATATCATATACAAAATGCATAACAATAGGCAATAGTCATCATATAACAATATGGCATGTATGATCGAAGCTCAAGTAAAACATGTTTAAATAACTCATGCCCATATAGGATACCATATATGTGGAATAGATCAAGACAAATTTCCAAGGTACAACCCCTTGGTAGGTTAGTGATGATGCCTCCCCATCACTTAGGTGGTGAAGTACTAACCCTTCACTTGGTTGGTGATAATGCCGCCCCATCACCTAGGTGGAGAAGTGCTAACACTTCCCTCGGTTGGTGATAATGCCACCTCATCACCTAGGTGGAGAATTACTAACCCTTCCATCGATTGGTAATAACGCCATCCCATCACCTAGGCAGAGAAGTACTAACCCTTCCCTCGGTTGATGAGTACAAACCCCCATCTCAGTTATCTGGGTTCTCAGACCCCCCGGATTGGGCATGGTCTAATGCAACACTTCATATGGATTATATCATTTACATAAGCTTATTTCATCATCATATACTCAATCGTATCATATTTTATGCTTTGGACCTTCAACTCCTCAAGAACCACATTCGGTCATTTTATCAAATATTTAGAGGGTGTATAATGCTAGTGTAAACAATGAAATATAGAGATGAAATCGTGCAAGAAAATCCAGTGTAAAATCATTAATAAACATAAATCAAAATTCCTCCTCAAAAATTACAATAGATCCAAGATTTATAGCTCAAAACATAACAAAACAGTCACAACTTTACATAGCCTTAACATAGTGTGCAGTGAATTTCATAATAATCAAGACCCATTTATAAATCAACTTTAAATCATGCAATTTGAGTAAAAAGGAGTCTTGGGTATCATGGGTGAAAGGATTTTTCAATATTCAATATTTATATTGACAACATTGTATCGAACAAATATAATTCATAAACTTGAATCTCCGTTCGATTCACTGGTCAAACTTACCCATGAAAGAAACCCACATACCTTAGCTTAGAGATGAACTTGGTGAAGATTGGAGATGGAGACTTGAAGCTTGAAGAAGAACCTTGAAGTAGAACCTTAGCTTGGGATGAGGTTTTGGGACTTGAATTTGGGAGTGAAAATATGACTAAGTGTTTGAGTGAGTATTAGAAAATGTTTAGGATAATATGAGGGTGAAATAATGCTAAGTATAGGTAAAACCATATTTGGGAAAGCAGTCTTGGACCGAACTAAAAAGAATAGTTGCCAAAATAAGCAGAGGTGCGTCGCGGAGGCGACGCGAAAACCTCACTGTATATTGCACCATGGAATTTTTGAATTTTGATATGGATGATCTAAAATTGGGATAGACCCTTTTCCTCCTAATTTTGACCCCCTAAATATCACTATGAAATCGAATTTTTGAAATAACGAACGAATTTTTAGATATAGGAAATTTAAAATTTTGGGCATTCCAAGGCATATTTTTGGGTGCTTTGTGGGTCTTTTAGGTAGGTCACCAGTAGGATGGTTTAAAGTTGGAAAGTTGTTCTTGATTAGACCAGATTCGGTACTGGATGCTACGGAGAAAGTGGAGGTTATAAGGGATAGGTTGATGGCGTCCCAAAGTCTTCAAAAGTGGTATGTTGATGTTAGAAGAAGTGACCTTAAGTTTGAGGAAGGATATTAGGTGTGTTTAAAAGTTTCCCCGATGAAAAGGGTAATACATTTTAGTAAAAAAGGTAAATTGAGTCCTAGATATTGGATCCTTATGAGATTAGAAAGAGAATTAGGAAAGTTACTTAGGAGTTAGATTTGTCTATGGTGTTAGCTATGGTTTATCCGGCGTTTTATGTGTCAAGGTTGAGAAAATTTATAGGTGATCCTAATTTTATTTTTCCATTGAAAGATGTGAGTATTGAGGAAAATTTGACTTATGAAGAAGTATTGGTTGAGATTTTGGACCGGTAAGTGAATAGATTGAGAAATAAGGAAAATGCATTTGTCAAAGTGTAATGGAGAAATCAACAAGTTTAGAGTGCTTCTTGGTGGAGGCGGATATGATGAAAAAATATTCTTACCTCTTTCCTTCAATTAAATCCTAATATACCTAAATATGATCTATTCCACCAAATTGCATGCACGCAAGATCATAGAACTATTTGAAATGATGTTTGATGCAAAAGTTTGACGGTTTTCTGAAATGATGATTAAGTTGCATTTTGCATTCATGATGACTTGTTGGTTATGTTTCTACTCTACTCAAGCATATTTTTGTCTTATTCAAGTATGAATGATCTCAAGGGGGATATATTGTAAAATTCTGCATGTTGAAAATCTTGGAAAATGGAAAATTCTTAGAAAATTTTAGACTGACAGGTGTTACGAGTCAATTTATGCCTGGTGGATTAAACCACAGGTCGTAGCAAGGTCTCATGGTTAAGTTCTTGAATATGGTGAAAATGTTTGCTTATTGGAAGTCATACCAGGAGGGACATTACGGGTTGTATTCCATTATACAAATTGTATTTCGAGTCATGGATGGGACCCTAAGAGAGGAATATTTTTCTAAGTCTAGGAGAAATCTGCGGTAGGGTTTTATGAGTCCATATTTCTAACTTATTTTGGGGTAAGTTTGCGAAGAAACATTGTTCTTAGTATGCTATTAATTCCAATCTCTAATGAATGTGCATGTGTTATGTCAGAAAATGGGATTAAAAGTATACAAATGGACAATGATCACGCCTAAGTTACACATTTCTTTTGAGGATAAAGTGATCGTTGTCAAATATAAAACCTAACCAAGGTTAGGGTTGAATCCCACAGAGAATATGGAGACTCACTATGAATTCACCAATATGCAATTCAAGTAATTAACAACTCAATTCCCCAAAGAGGGGGGGGGGATTGCAATGTTCAACAAGAAAATAAACTAAACTAACTATCACAGGAGACAATCATTAATGGAGAGCAACTTGGATATTGTGTTCCCTATGATTCACCAACTCAATATTCCCAGTTAACCCAATTCTCGACTAGAGTATAGCATGCAGGACGGTAATATAAATTCACCAAGGCCTTTAGTCAAATGTGAGAGATGAATTTCACTATGTCCCTTGGACTATCTCCATAGTGTGCAATACTAACCATTACCCATAGTCCTAGTCAACCTTCTCTTGGTCTGGTTCGGTTGATTAGACGAGAACACATCATCGAATCCAGTTAATCAATCTCTTTTCCTATTCTTTATCACCTGGATCGGGAAGGTAACACTAGACAAGTTCTAATATTGGCCACCATTAGAAAACATGCAAAACAAAGAGAATTGATTAGTACATGCAAATACCCATTCCAAGAATTGCAAATTATCCGGGTTTATTTGGTAAGTTCTTCATGGTTCCCATAACCCCAAGTCGTGGATTTAGCTACTTATGCTATGGGTAGATGAAGAAATTATAAATTGAGAAAACATAATTAAACACTTACCCAATTGAATTGAAGAATAAGAAAATCCAAAATCAATTGAGAATCACAAGATTTCTATATCCAATTAATCCACAAGTGTATTCTCCTCCTCAATTAAAGCCTCCAAGTACAAAATCCTAAAGTACTTTCTAATGACGTTCTCTATTGTCCACTCCTGAAAAATGTTCTAAAAAGTACTATCTATAGTAATTATAATTAAGTCCTAAAAATAGAAAAACTGATCGGCTACTTTCTACGACAGATCCTTACAACTCGTAAGTCACCAAGAACTGGAATATGTTACGAAACCTTCCTCTACAACTTGTAGAATGCTTAACGATCCATAGAGCTCTAGTAAGTCACCAAGAACTGGAAGAGTCTGCAATTTTTTCCCGAAGTCATGCCAACCCACTTTCCTGTAAAACTAAACACAAAAACACATAAAAACCATAAATGTCACATTGAGAACACACAAAATCCTAAAGTTAAGTATCAAATGTGCTGTATTTTGACAGCACATCAATACCCTTGACTTAAAATTATTGCTTGTCCTCAAGCGACGACTCAATCTATATAGACAATATAGTAAAACAAAGACCTTAACTCAATGCCATACATCACATACAATTCAAACTCAGTACCCACACCACCTTTTCAAAACAAGATCAGATAGATATTTAGCAAACTAAAACACACTGTTGCATTTGACAACACAACTATGATAAGCAAGGGAATATCAACAGTCCACAATCACTAAATAAGTCAAATGCTAATAATGTAATGCAAGTACCCTCAAAGAAATAAGTCCCATTTTGACACTCAATAATGATTTTAAATTTTGATTTGGGACTGTTCAAACACACTCACTCTCACAAAAGATATTCATGCATGATGACTGATAACATAGACTTGCCCTTATACTCATGACTCAGATTTTCAACTAACTAGACTAGGATTACTTTAGGGCTTTCTAAGCTTGTAACGTAGGCTAAGGGGACTCTCGTTTGGAATTTTGGAAAAATAGTGACTAAAATCCATCCTTGAACTACGTTTTTCATTACTTTCACCTTACCAACTCTAATGTTTTCACCTTATTCTCCCTTTTTTCACATTCTAGATTTTTCAGTTATTTTCTTCTCATTTTTCAGCTTTTGACTCAACTTTACACTTCATTTTGCTTTTTAAGCTCAATGCAAGGCATTTTTGTTCTTACACATGGTACATGATTTTTTTCTTTTTCTCGTCATTCCCAATTCGCCATCTTATTATTGTGATTTTACCCCTACAACAGCCACCCTCAACTTAGACTTTTAGCCTATATTGAAGTACAGAATATCTATTCCCCGAACAGAGCTACTTTTGATAGCCACCCTCAACTTAGGCTTTTTGCCTCAAGTAAGGTTCACAATGCTCAAGCACAGACTAGGGCCAATCTCAAGATTTTTTCATTAGACAAGGTTAGCCTAATTAGGAATTTTTGAAAGAATTGGTACATAATAGGCTCAAATATTTGGCACAAGGGATAAAACTTCATTTGGTTGGTCATTTTTAGGCTAAAGTGGACTAATTAAAGAACAAAGAACTAAGTTCCCTTCTTAATCCATTTAATCTTCAATCTAACATAGAGTAACAATGCAAGTTTTGAATTAACACAAAATGCGTGAATCTAGCAAAATAAGCTCACACTCACATGACATTGCATACATTATCAACAATAGACTCACAAATCGTGCTTCATTTCTTAATTACCCTCACTTATCGGAACAAATATTGTCAAACACCCAAACATGTATGATTGCCATTTAACTACTAATCAAAATTTTTGCTGGGTTACCAATTTTCGAAACATAACATAAGAACATGCTATATGTCATAAGTATTAGTACTATATGCTACACATATTATCTAAACATCCTAAATGCGTCGGTTCAATAGAAATTAAATATCCACGAGGAAAAAGAACACAGGTAAGAAAACCTTAGGATCAAAATTTGGGGTAGTTATGGATCAGAAGCTACTTAGACTTTAAGAAGGCCCATAACTGCCCATACCCCATCAAAAAAATTGTACATTGTCCCCAATGCACCAAATCGAGAAAAAATAGAATAAGTAGCGATCAAAAACATACCTCAGTGCCTAAGCGCTAGTCTGTGGTTGAGTCTGGTTCTCCGCCTTCTACAGGATAGTCTCCTTAGCTATTGTACTCTGTCCGGAGGGGCCAATACTCGTCAACTGATCCTCCATTCGAGCACATCTCATCTCCGTTACATGTCTCAACACTCTCAAGGTACGCTCATGATCCTCCTTCTTATCCTCATCATCCTTAAAAAAATTTTCACATATATTTCTCTCATCTGTCTCCGCATCTGTGCAAGATCTCTTCTCAAGGGAAATCTATCTAGGCTCCGCAGAGGCAAACAAATCAAATAGTGGCACTAGAGATGTAGTCTATAATAGTGCTAGAGGCGCTGCAAGTGATGATGTCATATCAACCCTAAGCTTCTCAATTTCCCAAAGTATAACTAACAAGTCTGAAGGCTGGGCCTTAGCTAATCTCTTCGGTACTTGGTCCTCAAAAGTATCAACCTGGGCGTCCACTCTTGAAACATGCTCTTGAATAGTAAAGATGGTGAATGCCTAACTCTACTCCTTTGAGTCTACAATGGTCTGCCAGACCCATAGCCTAAGTTGTTGACTAGGCTGAGACAACTACCTCAACATGTGATAATCACTGTGCCATGGCATGAATAGAATTGGCGAACACATAGACTATGCTCGCTGTAGAAGGTTGTGAAATAGTGGTCTCTAGTGCAAGAGCAGTTGTAGTAGGACACCCCCTTAATATTGGCTGCCTCAGGCTGCTGGGGTCTGTCATCAGTAGTAGCAGCAACAGTAGGCATTATGGAAGTCGTTTAACCCTCAGGTGGTGGCTGTGGGCAAACAACTCTAGCGTAGGAGGACGCTGTGCCCATTGAAGTGCCATCGAGTTCTCCTCAGCCTTTATCAGGCTAGGGTCGAAAGTATGTTGGGCCTCAACTAGCTAGTCCAACTGATGTAAGATCTCCACCAGCGACTCTATACAATCTTTGTAGATCAAAACTGGAAACGGGATGGAGGTGGCCCTCTTTAATACTGACTCATGTATCTTCTCATCTATGAGTCAGGACCAATCAATGTCATAGCTATCTAAGATGTTGCCAACCAATACCGCACACTGTGATGTAAGTGTGTTATCTACCAAGGTCGGCCGAATACGTGATCTGACAACAGACCACAAAAATTTGGCGGGTAAAGAGAGTGAAGCCTTGACAATCGGCTCTGTGTGGGTGGTGACCTAAGTAGGCTGTGGCCCCTGCTCCAAAATGTAATTGGCCACCCATCTCAATGGTGAGGTCCTATGTACCGAATCCTTCATAATCAATGAATTTCTGTCCTACCCCAACCCATCAAACTCTGCTGTAGATCTAGGGGCATAGTACTCTGGACCAAAATGCATACGACAAATTGTCTCCTCCGAAATATTGACCCACGGACCTCTCAGCCGTACCTCTTTCAATATGGGCTGAGTGATATGTCTCGTTCCATAGGAAGATTGTGCTGAATCGTGGCTGCGTAAGATGCATAAAACTCCCGTACCGGAATTAGGGATAGCTTCCAAGTAACTCTATCAGCCACGTGAGCCCATAATTTATCATCGTGTCCTTCAGACCTGGGACACGACTAAGTCCATCATCTATGACCTTGAGCTCCTCATATATAGAACGAGTAGGCTTTCCCCGCTCCTTTGGTTGCATGCCCTCTATGATTATAGCCTCCACACCCTCGACGCCTAACTAGTGAGTAACAATATTTGGTGCTGATGAAGAAGATGGTGCGATGGAGGATTCAGCATCGAAGCAAGCATATGAGTACGCAATCACGATAATCACATAATAACCAATACCCCACGACAATTTCATAAATACTCGCCCCATCGAAAAATGAATAAGCATGGAAGAAGTTATGTTTCCGACTCTTCTTATTTGACTTGCACAACATCATATGCTCATGCCAATACCCATCAACTCACAATTATAAATCATACAATATCAACCAATCAAGCATGAATGATGATTTAATAGGCATAGAATTTAGCAATCTATCATTTTAAAACGTTCAATTTCGAACTCAAACATTTGATTTCAATCACAGGGAACCCTAATTTTACAGTTACCATTCAAATTCAACAAGAAATTCATGCTTAGAGATCAAACCCATAACAATCACCACATCAAGCAATTAAGAACAATGTAAATTTTGAGATTAAAACTAAATCAAGAAACATACCAGGAATAGTGATGAACTTAAAAAAGAAAGAGAAGGTGAAAGATGAAAAACCCTAGGTGCCAGAAAATCACTCCAGAAAATGGGTTTGATCACCAGAAATTGATTGGAAAATAAAAGGAGATGGAAAAATTTGGGAAATTTTGGTTAATAAGGTGAATAGTAGACCTCTCTTTTTTACCTTTAGCGGGTCAATAGTTAAAATTATTTGGCTTGGGTTACGAAGTCCCGACTATGAGTCGTAGATGGATCTACAACTCATAAGTCCTGGTCTCATAGGCCTCTCAAAACTTAGAAAAATTCAGAAACTTACTTGAGATCCGCGAAACCCATTCATGACTTGTAGTTTGATCTATAACTCATAAAGTTGGCTCGTGAGTTGAGTGCAGACTATTCATGCTCATCAAAAATCTCTACAAGATGGGGTTAAAAGTCGTAAAGTGAAATATGACACATAAGCCCAGTCGTAGAAAATGAACCTGATGCTTTTCTCAACCAATTTGCTGACTTAGTCTTATACTTGCATACTCTTCATGAATCATACAATTACCCAAAATGCAACCAACTCAATCCTAAAATTAGCAATCAAAACACCATCAAATAATTACCTAAGAATCCAAAAATTAAAAATAAACTCAAAACTAAGCTAAACCATCAAAAGTCCTTGGGTTTCCTCCCAAGTAGCGCCTTATGTATTATCGCAGTTTGACTTAGACAAATTGGCAACTTAGACTTCACCAATTGCCCAAACCTCACTTTTCAACTTATTAGGATACTTCGTAGATTGACGAATATCAAAGACAACTTCTTCGTCATTCATTCTAAACTTGAGTTGACCGGCCTCCATATACAACTCAAGCTCTTCCGGTTGCTAGGAATGGTCTACCCAAGATGATTGGGATGTCAAAGTCAATCTCACAATCTAGAATCACACATCTGGATTTTTCCACTTTTACCAACACATCATAGAGTATACCCACATGTTTCTTCACAGTTCTATCTGCTATCAACAGCCGCATGTTAGTAGGCGTAGGGGCTCCCAAATCCAAGCTTCTTATAGACTACAAGAGGCATCAAATTGATAATAGTACCCAAATCACATAGTTCCCTTGCGAACTCCACATCTCCTATAGTGCAAGGTATAATGAAAGCACATCGGTCTTCACGCTTTTAAACCAAGGACATAGTAGTGATAGTGTCACAGCCCAAGCCTAGGGCCTAGATGTGACACGACACATGGAGAACCTAAAGGGACCCCAAGAAAGCCTCTTAACATATCATTACACATCATTGATCACGGAAGCAAGTAAATGACATAATAGATTAGAAATAACGACAAAAGGGACTAAGGGGAAACTTCATGACATTAACATCAAGAACAAGAGATTCAAGGGTCATAGATTAGATACGTAACATGTTTAACAACACCTCTACTACATAGATAAGAGCGGGGGCCAAGACAAGTAACTGGGCTCACTCTCATATTAAAAGTATATAATAATGAAAGAGAGTCGTAATACAAAACATAAGAACATAGTCATTGTCCTCGAAATGGAGTACTTGCCAATTAGCTTGAGAGAAATCATACTAGCCACGTGGACGAGAATGATCAAGTGGGGCTCCGGTTCCTACATGGTAACATCATGTAGGCATAGAGTATGCGTTAGTATGTTTGAATGTACTAAGTATGTAAGATGCAACACCACAAGAGATAAGTAACTTAATCAAAATGCATAAGCATAGGCAATGAGTAACATATAACAATATGGCATGCATGGAAGATGCTTGTAGTAAACCATGCTTATATAGAACATAATACATGCGTAAGGAGTGACCATTATTAGTGAATATCCAAGGCCTACCATCTCCTTGGAGAGGCGAATGAGGTACAAACCCCTCAACATGGTTGATGAGGTACAAACCCCCCCAACATGGTTATCAAGGCACAAATCCCTCGACATGGTTGCATGGGCCTACCGCCACCCGAGTGAGGCGATCGATGTACAAACCCCTAAATATGGTTACCCGGGCCTACAACCTCCCGAGTGAGGCTTGGTCAATTCCCAAAACTATAGAGATAATATCATACATTCTTATCATCATCATAAAGTCATTCAATTCATAGGATCGGGACTTTAATTACTCAAAATATAGTAATCAGACATTTCACCAAACACTTGGTGGGTGTGTAGTTCTAGTGTAAATTCATGTATTTCAAAAGTGGAATCATGCTAGAAAATTCAATGTAAAACCATCAATAGATACGTGGTAACACCCTCAAGCAATATACATCAAAATCCTTCAATAAATCTCATAATATACCTTAGATTCATAGCTTAAAACATACTAAAACAATCGCCATTTCATGAAACCTCAATATACTGTGTAGTGAACTTCATAATAAGCAAGACCCATGAGCAAATCAACTTTAAATTATGCAATTTTAGGTAAAGGAAAGCTTGGGCATCATGGGTGAAAGGAACCCATAAAATAAACCCACATACCCTGACTTTGGAGAATCCTTGAAGAAGATTGGAGATGGAGACTTGAAGCTTGAATGAGAACCTTTAGATCCGGATAAATTTTGAGACTTGAAATTTGGAGGTGAAATATTGTCCAAGTGTTTGAGAGAGTATTTGGGAATGTCTTGTGTGATATGAGGGTGAAATAAAGCTAAGTATAGGTATTTTCATACATAGGAACACTTAGACCGAAGAACCAAAAGCCTTGGATTGACTCAAAAAATTGAGAAAAAATAACACTGTAGTGCGCCCTTGGTGTGTCGCGTGAGAGGCGTGGATGCGCAATAGAAATCGCATTTTTGTGATTTTTAAAATTTTTCTGAGGTTGATTTTAAATCACGGTTAGACCCATTGCCCAGTAAATTTGACCCCCTGAACAAGATTATGAAGTCGTATTTTTGATATCACGCACGGATTTTAAGATATATAGAAATTGTGATTCCGGGAACTTCCGAGACACATTTTCGGGAACTTTTTGGGGCCGTTTTCAATATCTTCTCTTTGGAACATTCATCCCCGAATTTCAAATAAATGTATAGGTGAAGAGTAATCATGGAGAAATCATCCCCAACAAGAATGCAACAACATACTCAAAACATCATTTTGGTGTAAAATCACCATGAACCTTGACAATATAATCATGAATGCATGCAAATGACTTGGAGCCTGGAACATGAGACATGAAATCACATAGAAGACTTAAAATTAGTACCTTAGGCTTGAGTAGAATGGAAGAGATAAGGACATCATTTTTGCATATCCGTTTCGACCTCCCATCTAGCCTTCGACTTGTTGATTCCTCCAAAGGACCTTACTGGAAGCAACATCCTTGTTCCTCAACCTCTTCACTTGTGTTTTCAAGATCTCTACTGGAACTTCTTCATATGTCAAGTTGTCTTCAACTACCCCCACAACATCAAGAAGCATAATAGCATTAGGGTCACCTATATACTTTCTCAACATAGACACATGGAAGACCAAATGAACCAATTCCATTTCACTAGGCAATTCCAACTCATAGGCCACCTTAAAAATCTTCTCAACACCCTATACGGCCCCACATATCCAGGGCTTAACTTGACCTTCTTACCAAAAAAAAAACCACGCCCTTTATGGGTCAAACCTTCGAATAAACCCAATCACCAACTTTGAATTCAAGATCTCTTCTCCTCACTTCGGCATAGGACTTTTGGCAACTTTGGGCCGGCTTCAACCTTTCCCTAATCATCCTAACCTTCTTAAGAGCCTCCATAACCAGATCCGGTCCCAACGAAGACACCTCTACAGCCTCAAACCACCCAACTGGTGATCTACAATGTCTACATAGAGAGCCATAAAAGGAGCCATACCAATGCTAGAATGATAGCTATTATTATAGAAAAACTCAATCAATGGAAAATGATCATCCCAACTACCCTTAAGCTCCAATACACAAGACCTAAGCATATTCTCAAGTGTTTTGATAGTTCTTTTGGCTTGGCCATCTGTTTGTGGGTGGAAGGTCGTACTAAGTTTATCCTTTGTACCAAGACCCCTTTGGAAGGACCTCCAAAAGTGTGAAGTGAATTGAGCACCACGATCTGATATGATAGACAAGGGCACCCCATGCAATCTCACCAACTCATAAATGTACATTTTAGCATAATCTTCAGCCCCATATATAGTTTTAACCGATAAAAAGTGAGATGATTTTGTCATCCTATTAACCACAACACAAATGGAATCAAAACCCTTTCTAGTCTTTGGCAGCCCAACCACAAAGTCTATGTTAATATCTTCCCACTTCCAAGTAGGAATCTATATATCTTGGGTTAAGTCAACTGGCCTTCGGTGTTCGGCTTTGACTTGTTGGCAACTATGATAACCGAAAATAAATTTGGCAATGTCTTTCTTCATACCTCCACACCAATACACATCCCTCAAACCCTTATACATCTTGGTAGAACCAGGGTGAATAGAATAGGAAGAACCATGAGCCTCATCAAGAATCTTTTCTCTTAAGCCATCAACACAAGGTACACAAAACCTACCTTACCTATAGTAACTATCTCCCCCTTGGGAGAAAACCACCACCAATCTAGCCAACTAATGGACCTCCCTAGACACCCCTTTGCCACCATCATCAACATGAGCTAGGCTACCCATCGACACCCTACTCAAAGCATCCGCCACCACATTAGCCTTACCAGGATGATAGTGCACATTCATGTCATAGTCCTTAAGAAGTTCTAACCACCTTTTTTTCCTCAAATTGAGATCTTTTTGAGTGAAGACATATTGGAGACTCTTATGATTGGTGAACACATCATCATGCACCCCATCCAAATAATGACGCCATATCTTTAATACAAATACCACAGTGGCTAGTTTAAGATCATAGGTAGGATAGTTCTTTTCATGCACTTTGAGTTGCCTAGAAGCATAGGCTATAACTTTACCATTTTTCATCAACACACAACCCAAACCAATTCAGGAGGCATCACAAAACACTACAAACCCCTCTAGCCCTTCCAGTAGAGACAAAATAGGACGGACACTAGCTTATCTTTTAATGTTTGGATACTCCTTTCACACTCATCGGTCCATGCAAATTTGGCTTTCTTTTGAGTCAACTTGGTCATAGGAGAAGCAATAGAAGAGAATCCGTCCACAAACCTCCGATAATAACCCGCTAAGACCAAGAAGCTCCTAATATCAGATGGGGTCAATGGTCTAGCTCAACTTCTAGTCACATTCTCTTTTTAGGATCCACCTTAATACCATCGCCTGGTACCTCATGACCTAGAAAGGCAACTTCTTTCAACAAAAGTTCACACTTCTTATATTTAACATAGAACTTCTCTTTCCTCAATCTTTGCAACACTACCCATAAATGTGCCACATGCTCATCCTCACTATGAGAATAAATCAAAATATCATCAACGAAGACCATAACAAACAAATAAAGGTAGGGTTTAAAGACCCTATTCATAAGATCCATGGAGATGGACGGTGCGTTGGTCAACCCAGAAGACATCACACCAAATTCATAATGCCCATACCTAGTTCGGAAGGTCATCTTGGGAATATCACACTCCCTTACCTTCACTTGATGATACCCGGACCAAAGATCAATCTTAGAGAAGTGGCTAGTCCTTTTCAATTGGTCAAACAAATCATCAAATTTTGGAAAAGGGTATCTATTCTTGATGGTAATTCTATTAAGTTGCTGGTAGTCAATACGCATTCTAAGAGACTCATCCTTCTACTTCACAAACAACACTAGTGCACCGCAAGGTGATAGGCTAGGACTAATAAATTCCTTCTCCAATAAGTCCCACAATTGCTCCTTCAACTTCTTTTAACTCCGCTGGGCCATACGGTAATGGGGAATAGAAGTGGATTGAGTATAGAGAAGGAAATCTATACCAAAATCTCTCTCTTTCGGGAGGGCACCAGGAAGGTCATTTGGAAAGACATCAAGGAACTCATTTAAAACTTGAATCGACTCGATGAGAAGGACTTTGGACTCCATATCTCTTACCCTCGCAAGATGATAAAGACACCCCTTAGAGATTATATTACGGGCTTTAATGCAAGAGATGAATCTACCCTTGATCACCACATTATGACTCTCCCACTCAAGAAAGGGTTCATTTGGGAATTGGAACTTGAACCTATGGGTTTTATAATCAATAGAGGCATAATATGCATGCAACCTATCCATCCCAAGAATGACATGAACATCAACCATATCCAACTCAACAAGATCATAAGGCAATATTTTATGCAAGACGCAAATGGGACAATTTTTATAGACCTTTCTAGCAATAGTAGATGAAATAATAGGAGTAGACACCTCATGTGACTCACACAATAATTCAGGCTCAACATGAAATTTTTTAGCAACAAAGGGGGTAACAAAAAAAAGAGTTTCACCCGAATCAATCAATGTATACACATCAAAATCAAAGATTTTCAATATACCAGCGATGACATCGGGCACATCATCAACCCCTTGCCTCCCATGCAAAGGATAAAACCGATTGTGGCTTGGGGTACCACCTTATTGACTACCTCTCCCAAAGGAACCACATTACCACCTTGTGGATGAACCTCCTTACCCTTATTGCGATTTTGAGGGCAATCCAACACCTTATGCCCAACTTCCCCACAATCGTAACAAACATTAGTATCCCTCAAGCACAGGCCAATATGACCCTTGCCACATTTCGGACACCCACCATTAGGAACCACAACCCCAACACCTTGAGACCTTGGAAAATTATTGGCAACCCTCTTATGAAATGCATGAGAAGACCCTTTGCCTTGATGGAACTGGCCACACTTTTGACTTTGGAAGTTACCATCAAAACGGGCCCTCTTGGCCTCATGACTCCTCTTTTTCCTCAACTTTTCCTCCTCCATTTGTTCAGCATAGGTCATAAAACGGGACAAGTGCATGTCACTAATCAATATAGCAGACTGGTATTCTTCACTTACCAAATTGGAAACACCCATCAAAAATTTATTCATCCTAGAACTTGAGTCCACAACCAAGTGTAGGGCATACTTTGAGAATTTGTTGAATTTAAGGGGATACTCCCTCACACTCATAGACCCTTGTCTTAAATTCATAAATTTCACCAATTTGGCTTCCCTAAGCTCAAGAGGGAAGAACCAATTAAGAAAAGCCGCCTTGAACTCCTCCCAAAGTATCACATTGTTGATTCCCTTCTCCTCCTTCCATTGATTATGCCATATTTATGCTACCCATTTGAGTTGGTAAGTTGCCAACTCCACTTTCTCCTCCAACCTAACACCCATGATAGCGAAAATCTTGTAAAACTCATCAAAAAACTGTTGAGGGTCCTCATTCACCTTTGACCCATAGAATTTAGGGGGATTCATCCTCAAGAAGTCACTCACTCGAGATGCCGGTGTAGGAGCATGAGGGGCTTCAGCCCCTTGGTTGGCTTGATTAGCCGCAACTTGTGCAAGAAAAGTGAGAGCATTCCAAAGCTCACTATGAGCCGGTTCCTCGGCTGTGCGGGCTCTTCTTCCTCTTGTGTTAGGCATGGTCTAGTATAGCAAAGAATAATCATTAGGGGGGAAAATTACCTTAACTTCTATAGCATGACATAAAGTAAGAAGAAGGAAAATATTTCCTAAAATGTCTCATAACCTATTACTCATAGTTGTGGTGCACAACACAACTATGAATAAGACTCTAATCGACGTGGTGTGTTAGATGCCAAGGACCATTAACAACCTAGTGCTCTGATACCAAATTTGTTGCGACCCAAGCCTAGGGCCTAGATATGACATGACACACAAGGAACCTGAATGGACCCCAAGAACGCCTCTTAACATATCATTACAAATCATTGGTCGCGGAAGCAAGTAAATGACATAATAAATTAGAAGTAAGTTTAAAAGGGACTAAGGCGAAACTTCATAACAAGAGAGTCATGGCTCATGACAGAGATACATAACATGTCAAACAACCCCTCTACTACATAGACAAGAGCGGGGGCCAAGACAAGAAATCAAGATTACCTCATAGTCAAAGTATATAATAAAGAAAGAGAGTCATAATACAAAGCATAGGAACATAGTCATTGTCCCCGGAATGGAGGACTCACTAACTAGCTTGAGAGAAATCGTACTAGCCACGTGGAGGAGGATGATCAAGTGGGGCTCTAGTTCCTACATGATAACATCATATGGGCATAGAGTATGCATTAGTATGTTTGAATGTACTAAGTATGTAGGATGCAATGCAACAAGAGATAAGTAATATAATTGAAATGCATAAGCATAGGCAAAAAGTAGCATATAACAATATGGCATGCATGGAAGATGCATATAGGAAACCATATTTATATAGAACATAATACATATGTAATCATTATTAGTAAATATCCAAGGCCTACCACCTCATTGGAGAGGAAAATAAGGTACAAACCCCTCAATTGGTTGATGAAGTATAAACCCCTCAACATGGTTGGTAAGGTACAAACCCGCCAACATGGTTGATGAGATAGAAACCCCACAACATGGTTATCAAGGTACAAATCCCTCTAAATGGTTGCATGGTCCTACCACTTCCCGAGCGATGCGATCGAGGTACAAACCTCTCAACAGGGTTACCCGGGCCTATAACTTCCTGAGTGAGGCTTGGTAAATTCCCCACACAATAGATATAATATTATGTACATACATTTCTTTCATCATCACAAAGTCATTCAACTCATAAGACATGTATTGGGACTTCAATTCCTCAAAATACATTAACCGGACCTTTTATCAAACACTTCGCAGGTGTATAGTACTAGTGTAAAATCATGCATTTTAAGATCCGGATGAGTTTTGGGAGTTGAAATTTGGAGGTGAAATATTGTCTGAGTATTTGCGAGAGTATTTGGGAATGTATTGTGTGGATATGAGGGTGAAATAAGACTAAGTATAGGTATTTCCATGCATGGGAACACTTAGGCCCAAGACCCAAAGACCTTGGACCGACTCAACAAAACTGGGCAAAAATAAGATTGTAGCACGCCCTTGTCGCGTCGCTACACTGGTTATTGCATTTTTTGATTTTTAAATTTTTCTACGATTGCTTTTAAGTCGGGGTTAGACCTATTTCCCACTTAATTTGACCCCCTAAATAAGAATATGAAGTCAAACTTTTGATATCACACATGGATTTTGAGATATGTGGAAATTATGATTCTGGACACTTTCGAGGCACATTTTTGGGTACTTTTTGGGGTGTTTTCAGATAGTACTACAATTTCGAAGCTCCTGACTCACTGTTCTCTTTTTGGTAGACTAATCTTTGATATACTTAGCATAACCTGACATTTTCTCCAAAGCTTCAATAAGAGAGATGTCGATGGATAGTTGCTTAAGCATAGAGAAAAAGTGTTTGAACTTGCCTTCCTCCTCCCTATTTTTGAGTCTTCAAGGGAAAGGAGGAGGAGGCCTTGGGACGTGCTTATAATTCTATGGCTCTTCAGTTACCTTACTCACCCTATCTTTGACACAATCATCTCCTTCAACCACATTTTTATCTGCAAATATCTTCTCACAAACATCTTCTACCTCAACCTGCATAGGAGGATCAATGGTGCTCTTGCCACCCCTAGTAGTAACCACTATACATTGCACTTCATTCTTTGGTTTTGAACTATGTTACTAGGAAATGTACCCTTTTGATGCTGATTCGACTGAGTTGACACTTAACCAAATTGTTGCTTAAGCTATTTATATTCACATAGTGAGACTCTATCTTTTGATTAATGCTTGAAAAATCATATTTCATGCCCCTTAAAGTTTATCTTGTGTCTCGAACTTCTTCAACAAATGATCAAATATCTCCTCAATTTTAGAGTTGCTTGTATCGGTATCTCGATTTTGTGGTGGGACATATGGACCATTTTTTAAACCATCTCTTCAAACCCAATCGACTTCTGGACCCATATTCCTCTCATAATTGCCACCTTAGTTGTATCTACAAGCTCCATTTCTACCATAGTTCAAACCTTGGTTTCCTCGACCTTGGCACTGATAGTCCTAATTGGACCCTTGGGAGCTGGTCCGAAAACCCCCATCTGATCATTCAAAAAGAAAGCATCCTCCTCAAAATAAGGCTCATTATATATGGGTACACATGGAGGTTGGTGAACTACTGCATTCACTCTTTCTTGATTCTACTCGATCACAACATCCATGCTTGTGTGAAGTTGAGCAAGTTGTTGCATAATGGGACACCACAAATTCCCACAACATCCATAGACAGATTCTGTGTTCCCATCACATTCTTACAAATAAATTTCACATTTTGCAAGTGGCTATGTGGATACTCTGATGGTAGGTGAAACAACCCCGAAAAGTTCCTGAAAACGTGCCTCGGAATGCCCAAAATTTTAAATTCCATATTTATCAAAATCGGTTTGAGGTATATTGCTTGAGGATGTTGCAAGGTGTTGATTGATGGTTTTACAATAGATTTTTTTGCATGATTTCTTCTCTATATTTCATGGTTTTATACTAGCATTATACACCCTTTAAGTGTTTGATAAAATGTTCGGATGTGGTTTCTTGAGGAGTTGAAGGTCCAAAGCAAGAGATATGATATGATTGACTATATGATAATAAAATGAGCTTACGTATAACATAAATTCTATATAAAGTATTGCAATAGACCATGCCCAATCCGAGTGACCTAGTTCAGGGGTTAACATCTTAACCACTAGGGTGATGGGTGCTATCATCACTAACCTTGATGAGGGGTTTGTACTTAACAACTAGGGTGATAGGTGCTATCATCACTAACCTTGATGAGGGGTTTGTACCTCACACACTAGGGTGATGAGTGCTATCATCACTAGCCTACCAAGGGATTTGTACTTTGGAAATCTAGCTTGGTCTCTTCTATACATATAATATTCTATATGAGCATGAAACACTAACCTACCAAGGGATTTGTACTTTGGAAATCTAGCTTGGTCTCTTCTACACATATAATATTCTATATGAGCATGAACTACTTAATCATATTTTACTTATGCATTAATCGTATATGTCATATTGTTATAAGTATGCCTATTGCCTATTATTATACATTTTGATTATGATGCTCAATTCTTGTTTGCATTGCATCCTACATACCTAGTACATTCAGATGTACTAATGCATACTCTATGCCTATATGATGTCACCATGTAGGAACCAGTGCCCAAGTTGATCATCCTCCTCCTCCACATGGCTAGTTCGGTACTATTTAAGCTAGTTGGTGAGTCCTCCAATCCAGGGACCTTAGTCTATGATTCTCCTATTATGCATTGAATCATTCTTCTTTATTTCCTATTTTAACTATGAGGGTAAGCCAGATACTTTGTCTTCGCCCCCATTCTTATCTATGTATAGAGGTGTTTGTTGGACATATTATGTATCTATTCTAAGAGCCTTGACTCTATTGTTCTTGATGCCTATGATATGAGTTGACTCTTGTCTCTTGATTATGATGATAAGGAAGTGTTTTCCCTTAGCCCCTGTTTCTCTATTCTTTTATCTCTTTATGCTTGATTTGTTGTTTCTGCAACCAAGGATGTGTAATAGTGCTCTAAGAGGCTTGCTTGTGGTCCCTTCGGGTCCCTGTTGCGCCATGTCGCATCTAGAACCTAGGCTTGGGTTGTGACAAGCTTGGTATCAGAGCACTAGGTTTATAGATCCTTAGAGTCCAACACACCGTGTCGATTAGACTCCTATTCGTGGTTGTGAAGCATGCCATGACTCTGAGTAGGAGGCTATGATACATTTTAGGAAATGTTTCTCTTCTTCATGTTATACATCGTGCTATAGAGTTGTAGTGAGTCCCCTCCCCCCCGCCCACCTGTAGTGATTGTTCTTTGCT
>JAABOM020085593.1:0-30327 GCA_011800125.2 Solanum clarkiae | reverse complement strand
ACAATTTGATGAGAGAAAACCTTAGAACTCTTACCATATAATTTTCTCTTATCATGTATTTTAGGATTCCTTAATTTTCAATTTTTTCCTATAACCATATATTTTAGGATTCTTTGATTATTAATTCTCCTAATACCTCTTATCGTGAATAATTTTTTGTCATGATCCGATCCCGGTCATGATGGCGCCTGTTAGATCCCACCTACAGGTAAGCTAATTACCCAAGCCATAGGGTACTTGCCCTAGCTCTCTAGTCAGACCATAGCAAACACAACAATATAGATAACTGTAACTTATCCAGGACTTGAAAGTCAACTGTACAGAGCTACTATAGACTCAAAATAAAATATACATATAACTAGAATAACAATCTACATATACAAACCCCACTACATATACAAGGCCAATGTCTGAATACAAAAGACGACCATCAAAATAGAAAGAGGCTGCAGAATATCCAGAGCTGTTGATGCTCACCAATGTCTACTGAATCGCCTTCGAACCCCTAACTCAGCAATTGTGGCTAGTATCTAGACCTGCACCATGGGAAGATGCAAAAATATAAGGGTGAGTACCAGTAATAAACACCCAGTAGGCATCATCAGTCGACCGGGTGAAGTACTATTATATAGAAGACTCAAATATAGAGAACTGCAGTAAATGTAGCAAATCAGAACTCCGGTCAAGGAGTAAACATGTCTGGAGAATCACTGAACCCCAACTAAACCAACCCAAGTGGTGTGCAATGATACTAACTGACGAAACACGAGTAGGCCCAAACTACAACTATCACCAGACTGAGATATAGTGTTGTACACAGGTGTAAGGCCCTAATATCTATGTCTATATGTTGATTGGGCCATAACCCCAAAATATACACCCACGACAATCTAACTAATAGAATCACCACGGAACTCACAAAACCACCACAAAACCCGACTCCCAATATCACATGATCTTAGGGTCAGTTGTACGTGGGTGTAAGGCCCTAATGTCTAAGTCTGGACGCCCCTTGAGCCCCCATAAGCCCAAAAGATACACCCACGCACAATCAGGGTGTGTATAGATGTGTGGATCCACAGGAATCAACTGGCTCCTCAACCCATCCAGTAAACAGTATCACACGGGGCCCTAAACCCCTAATAGTCACACGAGGCCACGAACCCCTATAATATCAAATGAGGCCTCGAACCCCCTCTCCGACCTGGCCTCTGGTCGGGGTAGTCAGCCAGGGGCAGATGGTCTGACAATATATATATAACAGTGGGATGTATCCCCTGTGGGAGAAAGAATCCCCTTAACACAATCAATAAAGCCTCAAACCAAAGAATAATCAATTGGGCCTCGAACCTAGGAATATTCAAATGGTGCTCGGACCTCAGAATTGGCATCATCTCCTGACATCCCAGTCGTCACCACCAAACTCAGACCACGGGGTGCGGCTCCCAGGTATTAGACACTCGGGCATGACCACCGGAGCTCTAATAGCGACGAGGAGTGTCATCTAGGCTCGAGGTATCAAAATAGTCGCTCACTCAACAAGTCTGTTTGGATCGGGAACTCCAAAGTCATATCGTGCCTAGAGTGAACATAGGCAATGACACTCACAACATATATATATACCATATAATCCAAGCCACACATCTGTATGTCACCATTCCTCAGATAACACTAGCTAACCCCAACCTCAAATAAGATAACAAACACACAAGGACTAACAGCTGTACACAGAAGTATATATCTCATAGACTAATGTAGGGTCATGTGCACCGAAAGCGAAATACACCACATTCCAGTCAAACACAAGTACTTTGAGTAACTATGGGTCTCAAACCCAAAATGTAACCAACATGTGTATCATAAGTATCCAAAATAACTAAGTCCAATAGAGTCAATATCTATACTAAATCAGTTCACAGTATGATTGTTTCATAGGTATCCAAATCAAGTCGCCCTATTGGAACTATATCAATACCAAAATCAGTCTACAGTATGGCGTGTAATCAACAAACAGCCTCACAACTAACATATCTCAGTACATCAAGCTACACAATTATATAGATAGGAGTTAAGTCAAAATACATACCTGTCTCAGGGCATTAGCCCATATCCAACCTTTACTAGGACTTTTTGTAGTTCAACAGTGCCAGAACAACCACAAGTATCCCCAAAATAACCGTAGTTACCCCACATGTTATGTACAATAAATATCCAGGAAAATAGATATTAATAAGTCAGGACAATAGTTTTAAAATGCATAAAAGCAAATATAACTAACAATCAGCCCCATGAAGCATATACATTATCTTATGCGGGACTTCTAACCACGAACAGGCTCCCAATATTCATGTATTTCAGCTCAGTCTAGAGGTAAGGAAAGCCTAGCCTACCTGAAAATCAGATCCACATGCTCTGAATCATTCCACGTGAGTTTTAGTCTATTTGACCGCCTTCAAATACTGCTTAGCTGTTAAAAATAAGAATCACGACATAAACACGGCTATTTTAGCTGTAATATGTCAAGAATCGGGGAGGATAGGTCAATTGCGACTAAAATGGAGAATGTGGGGTACACGCCCAAAATGCCAAACCAATGTCTGATCTCTATGTCACCTAGAGTCTCCATCTAAAAATTGAGCTTAAAACGAGGCTCGAAATAATCAAACACAACCCAAAAACAAATGACATTTCTTATAGAGAAATAACACATATGTACAACAGTTTCTCAGTCAAATTCCTTAAAAATACAGTCAAATTAATAGAATCAGAATATATAACAATGTAGGTCTTAAAATATAGTACAATTTAGATCCCAAATTCACTTAATTCTGATGAGAAACGACCGAGACATCACAACTCAAAATTTTTCGAAGAATTCTAACATAAACTGCAGTTATATTAATATTTTCACACCAAATGGAGCTCTATCAGTTAATTCTGACCTTACCACTATGTGGGCCTCCCAAAACACACAAAATAGATCCAAATTTTACCAAAATCGAATTCAAAATGGATAAGAAATCACATATAGAAATTTTCATAAATATACTCAAAATATAGCCGAAAACAAAGATGTTTACCTCAAATGGTGAGCCTAAGTCAATTTTTGAAACTCCCATGATGTTTTTCTCAGAAAAATACACTAGATAGGATTTTGAATCACCTAAATTAGCACAAAAACGAGAGAGAAATCGAGTTTAAAAGTTGGTACGTATGACTGGTCGTGTGCGTTTTCCTTTTCAGGAAATTTTTCAGATTTACACCTTTGTATATAGAGTTTAATTTTGGTGCAGTGTCAGCATACCAAATTTTTACACCATCAGGTAATATTAGCCTGTTAATGCAAATTACCAAGAAGTATTTCTTTATAATATTTATTTATTTATTTATACTTTAAAAAATAAAACACAATTATTATTGTTTTTCCTTTCTTCTCTACTTCTCTCCTTTTCACCCTCTCTCTTCTTCTATGACAAATAGTTCAGTATTTTTTATTGACGTCTTCCACTGCAATCTAACTATCTTTTTTTAAAACAATTATTCTACAAGCATATATATATGATTCTAGGATTTATTGAAAAAAATTTCACAAAATTAAGTATTTTTTGAAGTTTTCGGTTCATTTTTCTATTGTTGTATTTTTCATAGAAGACGAAAAATCTCTTGAATAATTCTCTGCATCTTCCATCTCTTTCAAATCTTCTTTTTGATTACATATTTTATTAGAATTATTATTATAAATATGAATGTCATAAATTAAGGTTTTTTTAAAAAAATAAAATGAAAGATGAACAGAATAATTTAAGAAAAACAAAAGGAATAAAAATAAAAAAGAAAAGACAAAAATCACAACATTGTCATTTTACCAACATCTTATAATACCTACGAAAAAAAGAGAGAGTATATGTCATGACCCAAGCCTAGGGCCTAGACGTGACACGGTGAATCGGAAACCCAAAGAAACCCCAAACAAACCTCTTAGCATATCAATCACACATCCTTTGTCGCGGAAGCAAAAACAACACAAAAGATATAATTAAGGAAAAAGGGAGTAAGGGAAGTCTTTGATAATCATTAAATACTCAAGAGTCAAGCTAATAGCATAAGTACATCAATTGTTCCAACAATACCTTTATCATAGATTGGAGTGGTGGTCAAGATACTTTCCGGGCTCACCCTCATAGTATCAAATGTTCAACATAAAGAGATATCAAATAGTATGTGTGGCATAGCAAGTGTCCCCGGACTTAAGGACTCACCAACGCTTGTCTTCTGAAATACCAAACTAGCCACGTGGAGGACAATAGTGAGGTGCTCTAGTTCTTACATGGTAACATTATGTAGGCATAGAGTATGCGTTAGTATATTTGAATGTCTTAAGTATGTAGGATGCAATGCAACAAGATATAAGTCAACATATTCAAAATGCATAATCATAAGCAGTAGATAAGTATAATATCAATATGGTGTGCATGAACAATGCTTGAAGTAAAACATGCTTGTAAATCATATAACTTGCAAATATAGATTCCATGTGTAGGAAGATGCCATAACCAACATAGATCAAGCAAAATATTACTTGGAATCCAAGGTATGTCACCCCCTTGGAAGGTGATTGAGGTATCCACCCCCCCAACATGGTGGTATGGGCTTGTCACCCCCAACAAAGTGGTCGAGGTATCCACCCCTCAACATGGTAGTATGGGTATATCACTCCCAACAAGGTGGATGAGGTATCTACCCCTCAACATGGTTGTCCTGACCCAAGCCTAAGGCGCAGACGTGACACGGCGAATAGGGAACCCAAAGGAACCCCAAACAAGCCTTTTAACTTGTCATTACACATCCTTGGTTGCAGAAGCGTATAATAGACATGTAGAATAGAATGGGGCATTGGGGCAAGGGGAAGGCTTTGCAACACGTCAAGATCAAGAGACAAGGAATCATAACTCATATCATAAATACATAACTTTTCCAACAAACACCTCTACATACATAGATAGAGGCGGAGCAAGACAAAGTAACAAGGCCCACCCACATAATCAAGTAGAACATAGGATAGTGTCTTAATACATAGATAAGAGGAAAAACATAAACCAAAGTCCCTGAAATGGAGGACTCACTAACAAGCTTGGAATAGCACCTTCTAGCCACGTGGAGAAGGAGGATGATCAACTTGGCATAGCTTCCTACATGGTGATATCATGTAGGCAAGAGTATGTGTTAATACGTTTGAATGTACTAAGTATGTGGGATGCAATGCAACAAGAGATAAGCTTCATAGTCAACATGCATAACAATTGACAATAGGCATAATATAGCAATATGACATGTATGATCAATGCATAAGTAAAACATGCTTAAGTAATCCATACTCATATAGAATATCATATGTGTAGAAGAGACCAACCTAGCTATTCAAGGTATAAACCCCTTGGACGTTGTGTGGTATAAACCCCTCCCATGTTTGATGGTAATCACACCTTACAAACACGGTGACAAAGTATAAACCCTTCAAATGGTTGATGAGTATAAACCCCCAACATGGTTACACGGGCTCTTGTTCCCCCAGAATCAGGCATGGTCTAATGCAACACTTTATATAGGATTTGTCATAGGCTCTAGTGCAACATTTTATATAGGGATAATCATATACACACTCTCATTTCATTATTGTAACATCATTCACATCATATCTCATGCTTTGAACCTTCATTCCTCATGAAACCATAACCAGACATTTTATCAAACACTTTAGGGGTATCTAATGGGGCTAAAAGACCATAAAATTTAGAGATGATATCATGCAAGGAAATCCATTTTAAAACTATCAATCAACACCTTGCAACACCCCCAAGACATATACACCAAAACCCCTCATCAAATCCAATTTTAGATCAGAGATTTGAAGCTCAAAACATGCTAAAACAACCATATTTTTATGAACTAAAATCATTGTGCAGTAAATTTCTCAATATACAAGACCTACATATAAAATCAACTTTAAATCATGCAATATTAGTAAAAAAGAGGTTTAGGCACCATAGGTGGGAGGACCCAATGGATCAGCACCACATACCATAACTTAAACATGAATGCATATGACTTGACATAGGGGCTGAAATGTAGAACTTGAAGTCACATATGAGATTTAGGAATAGTGAGTTAGGATTAAGTGGAGCGAAAAAGATAAGGATACTGCTTTTGCATGTCTGCTTCAGCCTCCAAAGTAGCACTTTCGACTCATTGGTTCCTCCAAAGGACATTAACGAATGCAACTTCTTTGTTCCTCAATCGCTTTACTTGCCTATCCAAGATCTGAACTGGCATCTCCTCATAAGTTAAGTTATCCTCCACATCACCCACAACATCATGAGGTACAATGGCATTAGGATCACCAACGCATTTTCTCAACATAGAGACATGGAACACCGGATGGATCGAATTCATTTCACTAGGAAACTTCAACTCATAAGCTACCTTTCCAACCTTCTTAATCACCTCATAAGGACCAACATACCTTGGAATCAACTTCCCTTTTTTTCAAAATAGACTACACCTTTCATTAGAGAAACCTTCAAATAAACTCAATCACCTACTTGGAATTTTAGGTCTCTTTTTCTCACATCGGTATAGAATTTTTTATGAATTTGGGTTGTCCTCAACCTTTCCCTAATCATATTAACCTTTTCAAGAGCTTCCATAACAAGATCCATCCCCAATTAAGCCACCTTTCCAACCTCAAACCAACCCAGCAGTGATCTATAATGTCTCCCGCAAAGAGTCCCAAATGGAGCCTTACCGATGCTAGAGTGATAGTTATTATTGTAGGCAAACTCAATCAATGGAAGATAGTCATCCCAACTTCCTTTAAGCTCTAAGACACAAGCCCTAAGCATATCCTCAAGTGTTTGAATCATCCTTTCGTCTTGGCCATCCATTTAAGGGTGGAAGATCGTACTAAGGTAAACTTTGGTATTGAGACCCCTTTGAAAAGATCTCCAAAATTGTGAAGTAAATTGGGCACCCTGGTTCGATATGATGGATATAAAAACCCCATGTAACCTCACTAACTCATGGATGTACAACCTTGCATACTCTTCAGCCCCATATTTTGTCTTGACCAGTAGAAAGTGAGCCAATTTCGTCATCCTATCAACCACCACCCATATGGAATCAAAAACTTTCTAGTCTTGGTCAACCCAACCTTAAAATCCATGTTAATCACCTCCCACTTCCAAGTGGGAATCTCTATGTCATGGGTTCGGCCACCCGACTTTTGATGTTCGGCCTTGACCTTTTTAGCAACTATGACAGCCGAAAACAAATTTAACAATGTCCCTCTTCATGCCTCCCGACCAATAAACATCCCTCAAGTCTCTATACATTTTGGTGGAACCGAGGTGGATAGAATAAGAAGAATTATGTGTTTCATCAAGAATTCTCTCCCTTAAACCATCAACACATGGCACACACAACCTATCTTGATATCTAAGGGTCCTATTTCCTCCTTGGGTGAAAATCTCTATTTTACCCTCTTTAATCAAGGTCTTCAATTCAAGCAAGGAGGAGTCTAGGTATTTGTTCGCTATCACCTCAACAATCAAAGAAGATTTGGAACCATCAACAACAACCACACCATTACCCACATCTTCTAACCTCACCCCCAACCTAGCCAATCTATACACCTCTCTAGCCATCTCCTTATTACCTACATCCACATGAGCTAGTCTACCCATAGACACCCGACTCAAAGCATCCTCCATAACATTTGCCTTACCCGAATGATAATGCACACTCATGTCATTGTCGTTAAGGAGTTCTAGCCCCCTTCTTTGTGTCAAGTTAAGATCTTTTTGAGTGAAGACATATTGAAGACTCTTATGATCGGTGAAGAGATCAACATGCACCCTAAACAAATAATGACGCAAATCTTTAATGCAAACACCACGACGGCCAATTCAAGATCATGGGTAAGGTATTTCTTTTCATGCACCTAGAGTTGTCTAGAAGCATAGGCTATGACCTTACCATTTTGCATTAGCACATAACCCAAACCAACCCTAGATGCATCAAATACATCACAAAACCCTCAAGCCCATCCGATAGTGATAATATAAGAGTAGACACAAGTCTATATTTTAATGTTTGGAAACTTTTCTCACATTCATCGGTCTAAACAAACTTCACCTTCTTTAGAGTCAATTTTGTCATAGGAGAAGCAATGTAGGAGAACCCATTCACAAACCTTCTATAGTAACCAGCAAGGCCCAAGAAACTCCTAATGTCCGACATGGTCAATGGTCTAGGCCAATTCCTAATCGCATTGATTTTCTTAGGATTCACTTTTATACCATCCCCCGACACCACATGACCCAAGAATGCAACCTCTTTCAATCAAAATTCACACTTGTCTTATTTAGCATACAATCTCTCCTCCCTCAATCTTTGCAACACAACCCTCAAGTGGCCTATATGCTCGTCCACACTATGGGAATAGATCAAAATATCATGAATGAATACCACAACAAAGGAACCAAGGTAGGGTGTGAAGACCCTATTCATTAGGTCCATGAAGATGGCCGGCGTATTAGTCAATCCAAAGGACATCACCACGAATTCATAATAGTTATATCTATTCTGGAAGGACATCTTAGGAATATCATACTCACTCACCCTCACCTGATGGTACCCGAATTGAAGATCAATCTGACAGAAAAAGCTAGCCCCTTGCAATTGGTCAAACAAGTCGTCAACCCTAGGAAGAGGATATCTATTCTTTATAGTGATCCTATCGAGTTGCCGGTAGCCACTGCGCATTCTAACTGACCCATCTTTCATCTTTACAAATAATACCGGTGTACCCCAAGGTGATTGACAAGGTCTAATAAATCCCTTTTCCAACAAATCTTTCAATTGCTCATTTAAGTCCTTCAACTCTACCAGGGCCATACGGTAAGGAGGAATAGAGATAAATTGAGTGTCGAGAAGAAGATCTATGCCAAAATCTATCTTCCTTTAGGGAGGAACATCAGGAAGGTCATTTGGGAAGACATCAAGAAACTCATTTACAACCAGGACCTACTCAATGGAAGAGACTTTGGACTCCACATCTTTGACCCTCACAAGATGATACAAACACCCCTTGGAAATCAATCTATGGGCTTAAATACATGAGATGAACCTACCGCTCACTACCACATCATGACTTTCCTATCAAGGATGGGTTCATTTGGGAATTGAAACTTGACACTATGGGTTCTACAATCAATAGAAGCATATAGGCATGCAATTAATCCATCCCAAGAATAACATCAAAATCAACCATATCTAATTCAACAAGATCACAAGGTAAGATTTTATGCAAGATGCAAACCAGACATTTCCTATACACCCTTCTAGCAATAATAGATGAACCAATAGGAGTAGACACCTTATATTACTCATGCAACAACTTCGACTCGACATGGAACTTTCTAGCTATAAAGGGGATAACAAAGGAAAGGGTGGAACCTGGATCAACCAAAGCATATACATCAAGATCAAAGATTTTCAACATATCGGTAACAACATCGGGGACTTTACCAACCCCTTGCCTCCCATATAGAGCATAGAATCGATTGTGCATTGGGGCACCACCTTGAGGACCACCTCTACCCAATGGGACTGCATTAGCATACCGAAACTTGCCATGTTTCTTGGACAATCTACTTTCTTGTGACCAAGCTCATCATATTCATAACATGCATTAGAACCCCTCAAACATGGGCCTCTATGGCTTCTCTCACATTTAGGGAATATATCATTAGGAACCATTCCACCAACACCTTGTGGCCCAGGGAGGTCATTGGCAAACCCCCTATTAACAGCATGAAGAGGCCCTTGGCCTTGACGAAATCTAGTACCCTTATGGAACTTGCCCTCAAATCGGGCTCTCTTGGCCTCTTGACCCCTTCTCTTTCTCAATTTCTCCTCTTCCATTTACTTGGCATAGGTCATCAACCGAGATAAATCCATATCACTAATAAGCAAGGCGGACTGGCATTCTTCACATACCAAGTCGAAAAGCCCCATAACAAACTTATTGATCCTTGACCTAGGATCGGTCACCAATTGAGGAGCATACTTTGAAATTTGATTAAATTTGAGGGCATACTCTCTCACACTCATAGCACCTTGCTTCAAGTTCATAAACTCAACCAACTTTGCTTCCCTAAGCTCAAGAGGGAAGAATTGGTTAAGGCCAATTTGAATTCCTCCCAAAGCACCACGTAGCCATTACCCTTATTACCCTTCCATTGATCAAATCAAATTTGGGCAACCCCTTTGAGTTGGTATGCCACCAACTCCGCGTTCTTATTTGGCCCAACACCCATGATAGACAAGATTTTGTAGACCTTATCAATAAAATCTTGTGGATCTTCATCCACCTTTGACCCATGGAAAAAGCGGAGGATTCATCCTCATGAAGTCTCTTACCCTAGCTCCTGGGGTACTAGAATTAGGGGCTTGGGCCCCTTGTTGGACTTTGTTTTGGCCACTACTTGGGTAAGCATAGTAAGAGCATCCTGGAGCTCACCATTGGTAGGTTTCTCCTCGGGAGTTTAGGACCGTCTTCCTCTAGTATTCTGTATGACCTAACATAGAAAAGAACAATAATTAGGGGGAAAAACTTATCACAACTCTATAGAATGACTTAGAACATGAAGAAGGGAAACATTTCCTAAAATGTCTCATAGTCTCCCATTCATAGTCATGGTGTGATTCACAACCATGAATAGGACTCTAATCGACGTAGTACGTTGGACTCCGAGGATCTATCAACCTAGTGCTCTGATACCAAGTTTGTCAGGGCCCAAGCATAGGGCCTAGATGTGACAAGGCGAATAGGGAACCCGAAGGAACCCCGAACAAGCCTCTTAACTTGTCATTACACATCCTTGGTCGCGGAAGCATATAAATGACATGTAAAATAGACTGAGGCATTAGGGCTAAGGGAAGTCTTTGCAACACATCAAGATCAAGAGACAAGGAATTATAAATCATACCATAAATACATAACTTGTCCAACAAACACCTCTACATACATAGATAGAGCGGGGGCCAAGACAAAGTAACCAGGCTTACCCACATAATCAAGTAGAACATAGGATAGTGTCTCAATACATAGATAAGAGGAAAAACATAAATTAAAGTTTTCGAAATGGAGGACTCACCAACAAGCTTCGAATAACCCCGTGTAGGCACGTGGAGGAGGAGGGTGATCAATTTGGGCATCGCTTTTTGACATGGTGATATCATGTTGGCAATAGTATGCGTTAGTATGTTTGTATGTACTAAGTATGTGGGATGCAATGCAACAAGAGATAAGCTTCATAGTCAACATGCATAACAATAGACAATAGGCATAATATAGCAATATGACATGTATGATTAATGCATAAGTAAAACACGCTTAAATAATCCATACTCTTAAAGAAAATCATGTGTAAAAGAGACCAAGCTAGCTATTCAAGGTATAAACCCCTTGGTGGTTGTGTGGTATAAACTCCTCACATAGTTGATGGTAATCAAACATTACCAACATGATGACGAAGTATAAATCTCTCGCATGGTTGATGAATATAAACCCCCAACATAGTTACCCGGGCTCTTGTCCCATAGATCGGGCATGGTCTAATGCCACAATTTATATAGGATTTATCATAGGCTTTAGTGCAACATTTCATATAGGAATAATCATATACATAATCTCATTTCATCATTATAACATCATTCATATCATATCTCATGCTTAGGACCTTTATTTCTTCATGAAACTATAACCAGACATTTTATCAAACACTTAGGGGGTGTGAAATAGGGGTAAAAGATCATGCAATTTAGAGATGAAATCATGCAAGACAATCTGTTGTAAAACCATCACTCAATACCTTACAACACCCCCAAGACATTCACAACAAAATCCTCATCAAATCTAATATTAGATCCAAGATTTAGAGCTCAAAATATGTAAAACAACCATACTTTCATGAACTAAAATTACTGTGCAGTAAATTTCTCAATATACAAGACCCACATGGATAATCAATCTTAAATCATGCAATATTAGTAAATTAGAGGCTTAGGCACCATGGGTGGAAGGACCCAATGGTTCAACACCACATACCTTAGCTTTGGAGAAGTTCTTGGTAAAGGTTGACAATAGAGACTTGAAGCTTGAAAAGAATCCTTAAATCCGAATGAGGGTTTTGAGTCTTAGAATTTGGAGTAAAAGTATGGCTAAGTGTTTTGGGAAGTATTGGGAAATGTTTAGGATGATATAAGGGGGAAATTTGGCTAAGTATAGATAAAAACATGTTTGAAAAACTTGGACCCAACATTTAGAATATTTTGGGCCGTACAAGAAAAATTGTCAGGCGAAAAACACATCTCCACATTGTGGAGAAAACTCAGAGAAGGATTTGTACTAAAGCATGCCCAAGGCGCATCGCGGAAGCATCGTGAATAGCTCACTGAAAATCATCCCATAAAAACTTATAATTGCTATTCTTTCACTCTTAAATCGAGGTTAGACCCTTTTTCACCTAATTTTCACCCCCCTGATCACAAATGTGAAGTCAGATTTTTTAAATAATGAATGGATTTTAGATATATGGAAATTGAAATTCTAGGCATTCTGAGGCATGTTTTTGGGGTCATTTCAATGGTAGTGTGGGCATATCATCCCCTCCAACAAGGTGGTCGAGGTATCTATCCTCAACATGGTAGCATGGGAATATCTTGAGAATGTGGTCAGAAATCCATAATAGAGTTTGAAAAGCTTAAGTTGACTACTACTTCGTTCGTGATTACCCCCATGAATTTATCGGGACCAATGCTATGAGCTTCCGGAATAGAATGGAGATGGAAGGAGATGGATTTTGCCCAACTGTTGCCCCAACAAGTTGGTAGAGAGATGTCACCCCCTCAACGAGGTGATTGGTCATGTCATCCCCCCCCCCAACATGGTGTGTTCAACTTTCAACATGATAGATTTTTTTCATGAATTCAATGCACACATAAAATTTCATAATCATCATAAAGTCACTTGACTTATAAACCATGTGATATTTTATCAATAACTTGAGAATCCTTGTCAAGATATTTTATCAAACACTTGGTGGGTGTGTAATGCTAGTTCAAAATCACGCAATTCAAGAATGAACTAACATGAGAAAACTTAATGTAAATCGACCCACTAACATATAGTAAAACCCTCATGTAAGATACCTTGAAATCCATCCTCAAATCTCATAATAGATCATAGTTTCATAGATCAAAATTGCATAGTCTTAATAGACAAGACCAATTAATAGTATAAGCTTGAAATAGATAAACAAGCATATTCAATCAATATTTCATAAAACCCTAACGTAATTTATAATCAAAACCCATAATAAGATATACCCATAGAAGATACAACTTCAAAACATGCAATCTTTGTGAAAAGTAGAATTGGGCTTCATGGGTGAAAGGACCCAGTGGATAAAACTCACATATCTCAAACTTGGGTTATCTTTAATTGAGCTTGAAGAAAATCCTTCGATTCCAAAGTTAGGCTTGAAATCCTTGAAATTGGAATGAGATATTTGGTTAAGTCTTGGAGAGGGTTTTGAGAGGGTCTTGAGTGATATAGAGTTGAAAAATAGCTAAGTATAGGTATTTTCACGTATAAGTGGGCATGGGGGCAAGACCCCATGGCCGTTGGGCCAAAATGAAAAGCCAAGGAAAATAATACACTGGTTCGCGCCCTTGGCGCTACGTGGACCAGACGCAAACCACTTTCCAACACTAATCTGCACCCTGGCGCATCGCGGCTAGGGCACGGATGTCCATTGGAAATTGAAAATTAGCGAAAAATATTTTTCACTACGGATCCTCTAAAATTGGGACTATACCAATTTCCCACTCAATTTTTTACCTTGATCGAGAATATGATGTCGGATTTTCAATATCACCTACGGATTTTGAAATATATGGAAATTACGATTATGGGCATTCGAAACACATTTTTGGGGTGTTTTAGGGCATTTCAATTTGTCCCCCTTGGGAACATTCATCCCCGAATGTCAAAGAAACATACATAACAGAAGTAATCATGAAGATTTCAACCCGACATGAATGCGACAAATGCATTTAAACATCATTTCAAAAATCTCAACATGAATGTCAAAAGTCACCATAAACTTTTCAACATAAAAATGAATGCATGGAAAATGACATAAGGGCTAAAATGTAAGACTTGAAGTCATATAGGGGACTTGAATTAGTACGTTCGTCTTGAGTAGACTGGAAGAGGTATGCATATCGCTTTCTCATGTCCGCTCAGCTTTCCATGTGGTACTTTCAACTTGTTGGTTCCTCCAAAAGACCTTGATGGAAGCTACATCTTTGTTCCTCAACCTCTTCACTTGTCTATCCAAAATCTCCATCGGGACCTCCTCAGAAGTCAAATTATCTACAACCCCTACAACATCTAAGGGCACTATAGAACTTGGGTTACCCACACACTTTCGCAACATGGACACATGAAAGATGGGATAAACCATATTCAGCTCCATAGGCAACTCCAACTCATAAGCAACCTTACCCACTCTCCTCAAAACTTTATAAGGACCCATAAACCTTGGGCTTAATTTCCCCTTCTTGCCAAATTGATCCATGCCCTTCATGGGTGAGATTTTCAAATAAACCCAATCACCAACCTTAAACTCAAGATCTCTTCTCCTCACATCGGAATGGGACTTTTGTCTACTTTGGGCTATTTTCAATCTCTCCCTAATCAACCTCACCTTCTCTAAGGCTTCCATGACCAAATCTGGATCTAAGAAGGCCATCTCCTCCACTTCAAACCACCCAACCGGGGATCTACAACACCTACCATAAAGAGTTTCAAAAGGAGCCATACCAATGCTTGAGTGAAAGCTATTGTTGTAAGCAAATTCAATAAGAGGAAGATGTTCATCCAAACTACCCTTAAGCTCCAAAACACAAGCTATAAGCATATTCTCAAAGGTTTGGATAGTCCTCTCAGCTTGACCATCCCATTTGAGGATGAAAGGTCATCCTAAACTTAGCCTTGGGTACCAAGACCTCTTTGGAAGGACCTCCAAAAGTGAAAGGTGAATTGAGAACCATGATCCAAAATAATACACAAAGGCACCCCATGCAATCTAACCAATTCATGTATATACAACTTGGCATAATCTTCAACATTATAAGTGGTTTTGACTGGTAAGAAGTGAGCCAACTTTGTCATTCTATCCATAACAACCCAAATAGAGTCAAAATATTTCCTAGTCATAGGCAACCCAACCACAAAATCCATGTTGATCTCTTCCCACTTCCAAGTAGGAATCTCTATGTCTTGGGCTACTTTGATGTTCAGCTTTCACTTGTTGGATATTGTGACATCCGTATATGAACTTGGCAATGTCCCTCTTCATACGAACCCACTAATGTACCTCCCTTAGATCTATATACATCTTTGTAGAACTGGGGTGAATGGAATAGGATGAATTATGGGCCTCTGTCAAGATCAATTCTTTCAAATCATCCACATTTGGTGCACATAATCTACCTTGGTACCTAATGGCACCATCTCCCCCTTGGGAGAAAACTTCTACTCTACCATCTTTCTCCAAGGCCTTCAACTCTAGCAAGGTGGGTTCAAGATCTTGTTTTGCCTTTACCTCCTCAATCAAGGAAGATTTAGAACCATCAACAACCACTACAACACCCTTATCAACTACATCCAACCTAACCCCTAATCTAGCCAACCGGTGAACCTCTCTAGCCACCTCCTTGCCACCATAATCAACATGAGCTAGACTACTCATAGACACCCTCCATAGAATATCGACCACAATATTAGCTTTGTCGGGGTGATAATGCACACTCATGTCATAATCCTTAAGGAGCTCTAACCACCTTCTTTGTCTCAACTTACGATCATTTTGGGTGAACACATATTTAAGACTCTTGTAGTTGATGAACACATCAACATGAACCCCATACAAGCAGTTGACACCAAATTTTCAAAGCAAATACTAGGCCGCCAATTCAAGATCACGAGTGGGATAATTCTTCTCATGCACCTTAAGTTGTATAGAGGCATATGCTATCACCTTACCACTTTGCATCAAAACACACCCCAAACCAATTCTTAAGACATCACAAAATACAACAAATCCAGCCAACTCTTCCGGTAGAGACAAGATAGGAGCTGAGACAAGTTTATCTTTCAACATTTGGAAACTCTTTTCACATTCATATGTCCACACAAGTTTCTCCTTGTTTTGTGTCAATTTAGTCATAGGAGAAGCAATAGAAGAGAAACCATTTACAAACCTCCGGTAATAACCCGCTAAACCCAAGAAAATTCTAATGTTCGATGGAGTCAAAGGTCTAGGCCAATTTCTAATTACCTTTTTTTTCTTAGGATCCACCTTAATACCATCACTTGACACCACATACTCTAGAAAAGCGACCTCTTTCAACCAACACTCATATTTCTCATATTTTGCATACAACCTCTCCTCCCTCAAGATTTCAGCACCACCCTCAAGTGATCCAAATGCTCTTGCTCACTAGGGGAATAGATCAAGATATCATCAATAAAAACCACCACAAACTAGTCAAGGCAGAGTTTAAAGACCCTATTCATAAGGTCCATAAATATAGCCGGTGTATTAGTCAACCCAAATGACATAACCACAAACTCAAAGTGCCTATACCTAGTCGGGAAAGTCATCTTGGGAATGTCACACTCCCTCACTTTCACTTGGTGATACCCGAACCGAAATCAATCTTAGAAAAGTGACTATCCCCTTGAAGTTGATCAAAAAGGTCATCAATCCTTGGTAGAGGTACTTGTTCTTTATGGTGAACCTATTAAGTTGCCGATAATCAATGCATATTCAAAGAAAACCATTATTTTTCTTCACAAACAACACCGGTGCACCCCAAGGTGACTTACTAGGCCTTATAAAACTCTTTTCCAACAAATCTCTCAATTTCTCCTTCAATTCCTTCAACTCCATTTGGGCTATACGGTAAGGGGCAATAGAAATAGGTTGATTATCGGGAAGAAGGTCTATACTATAGTCTATTTCCCTTTCTGGAGGAACACCGTGAAGCTCATTGGGAAGGACATCAAGAAACTCATTAACCACCAGAAACGACTCAATAGGAAGGACTTCAGACTCAACATCCCTAACCCTCACAAGATGATAGAGACAACCCATAGAAATCAACTTTTGGGTTTTAAGGTAAGAAATAAATCTACCTTTGACCACCACATCACAACTTTCCCACTCAAGGACAGGTTCATTAAGGAATTGAAATTTAACCCTACAGGTTCTACAATCAATAGAAGCATAATATGCATGCAACAAATCCATCCCAAGAATGACATCAAAATCCACCATATCTAACTTAACAAAATCACATAGTAAGATTTTAAGCAAGATAAACATGGGAAAATTTCTAAAGACTCTTTTAGCAACACTGGACTCACCAATAGGGGTAGACACTTCATAAGGTTCACACAATAATTTGTGCTAACATGAAGTGTTTTTCCAACAAATGGAGTAATAAAAGAAAGAGTGGCACCCGGGTCTATCAATGCATATACATCAAAATAAAAAACCTTTAACATACAGGTAATGATATCAGGAACCTCATCTGCCCCTTGTCTTCCTTGAAGAGCATAAAATATATTTTGCCTTGGAGCACCCCCTTGTTAGCCTCCTCTTCCCTTTGGACCCGCATTTGCACCTTGGCCTTGTGGACGACCATCTCTATCTTTGTTTTGAGCACGGACACAATCAATTACCTTATAACCCACTTCACCACAACAATAGAAAGCATTAGAGTTCTTCAAACATGGGTCATTATTGTTCCTACCACACCTTTGGCACAAAGGGTTAGGCACTATACCACCACCACCTTGGAATCTTGGGTTGTCATTAGCAAACCTTCAATTAGGAGCATTGGAAGACCCTTGGCCTTGGAACTTGTGGCCTTGAAGAAATCGACCACCCTTAGAATTTTGGAATCCACCTTCAAAACGAGCCCTCTTGGACTCACCACTTCTTCTTTTTCTAAGCTTTTCCCCCTATAGTTGTTCGACATATGTCATGAGGTGGAAAAATCCATATCACCTATTAGCATGGTGGTACGATACTCCTCATTAACAAAGTCAGACATACTCGACACAAATTTGTTCATCCTTGATCTCGGCTCGACAACCAATTATAGGGAATACTTGGAGAGTTGGTTGAACTTGAGGGAACACTCCCTCACACTCATGGAACCTTGGTTAAGTTTCATAAACTCCATTATTTTAGTCTCCCTTAGCTCGATAGGAAAGAACTGGTTTAGGAATGCGGCTTTGAACTCCTCCTAAGGAATAGCATCATCATCTCTCCATTTTGACTTCCATTGTGTAAACCAAATTTGAGCCACCCCTTTTAGTTGGTAGGTCATCAACTCCGTCTTTCCTCCGAATTAGCCCCATAATAGATAACACTTTGTACACCTCATTGATAAACTCTTTGGGATCCTCATCCATCTTGGATCCATGGAACTCCGGTGGGTTCATTCTAGTGAAATCCTCACCATAGAAGCAAGAGTGGGAGCATGAAGGGCTTGGACCCCTTGGTGAATTTGTTTAGTCATAGCACGAGCCAACATTGTAATAGAATCATGGAACTCATCTTGGGCCACCCCTCCACCTTGAGGAGCTTGAGGAGTAGGAGGAGCCGATTGCTCCTCCGGTGTACGGGCTTTCTTTAGTATCCCTCTTGGAATCGGCATGATCTAGAAGAGCAAAGAGCATTTGTTAGGGGAAAAGGCTTACACTTACATCTAAAGCATGATATAGACCATGATTTAAGATTTCTATTAGTTTTAGGTCTCTTTATATCACATAAAAATTTTAAAAAAAGTTTTGTTTCGGAAAAGGGGAAAACATCCTTCCCCCCCCCCCCCTCTTCCCCTTTTTCTTTTCATAATTAATTGACAAAAACTAATTAGTTTTGACATATATTAAGACAATAATTAAAAAAATAGTAATAATTAAAAAAATAATGAAAAGACAATTTTGTTTAAAGCAGAGCCTTTTAATAAAGAGCAAAAAGTTCAAACAACATTTCTAAGGACCTTCACACTTTTAATATAATATAGATGTGTTAGGATGATACATATATAAAAATATAAATTATTATTGAAATAGTTAAAAAATATTGTAATGACCCATTAGATCAGTTTGAGAATTAGTCCTCTTGATTGCCTAAAAGATTTATCTCGTAAAAATTTTAAATGGGAACTTTAGACTATTCGATAACTATGACTATTTAGTTTATGGGTGAATTTAGATAGACTTAATTAGTAGACTAAATTGTTAATTTAGTAATACTTTATGTCATATAACTCATGGAAAAGAATAGATTTAAGTAAATAAGGGTATCAAATAACCATAGATTAGGAGTGGCTGAAACACAAAGAGAAGAGAAACGAGGGTTTGAGCAACAGGAATGACGATAAGAAGCCTAAAAAAAACTGCCAAGTAAAAGAATTGATCAATTACGTTTAATTTCAAATTGTTTTTGCTAGGAAAAGAAAACATTGTCATCTTCTAGTTGTGTAATTATTCAAAATACAGGATACACTGGGATGTAAGGCTAAGTACAGATTCAAGAAAACTCCATGCATATAGATGTTCCTCTAATCTTAATTGTTAGTGTTGTTTGTTTTAAGGAACAAGGGTTGTGGGTTTATGATAATATGAAAAATCACTGGTGCAGCATAGAGGGACAATCACCCGTACAAAAGTCACATTGATGACTTCATTCTCTTGCTTGTCCATTGACTTATGCTCCATACTCTTGTTGGATGGGTTTTACTCATATATGTTGTATGATCCAATTAGCCATAATTAATAGCCACACTAATGGCAATTATGATATACATTATACTAAGGGGTTTTTGCTTAGCAGATGTAAAGGTTAATGGCAATGTTATGTTTCCAGAAATTGGCAAACCAAAGTTTTAATTGAGATTTTATTTGTAGTTAAAGAACCACTTTTATATGATTTATACATGTGACTTTCCTTCAAGTTACAATACTGGTCAGCGTTTTGGTCCTTCATTGAATTACTTTCCATTTCATGTATCTTTCCTTCATCCTCACATTGTTTCCCAGTGCTTGTAGTTCGTCGTTAGTCAAACTTATTACTTTATGGTGTGCCTTCGGACGTACATATGTAGTTATATTTTTTTCTTGTATTAATATTGAGGGTTTTGTATTATATAAATACCATTTGACTTAGGTTATTTGGAGGAACTAAAACTTAACCCTAGTCTTGAAACTTTTAGGAATTTGACTATAGAGTTGAGGGTCCTTGGTTTGAAAATCTTACTGTGAATTTTTATTTGATTAGATCGTGGTGCTATGAATTCTACTCGAAAGGGAAAGGCTCAAGTGTTTGACTGACCGTGATTTGACTAAGTCAAGCGGACTTCCAAAACCTTGTAATTCTAGTAGAATTCTCAAATTTTTCTTTCTTCAATGTGTGATGCATGACATATTTGTGATATTATAAAAATGGGGTGAATAAGTGTAAATGTGAGTTGGTGTGATGTTGTAATACTTCAATTGAAAATGTGGTTGAGTGATGAGAATTCTATTTTGAGATATATTATTAATGTTGTATCAAAACTATGGTGTTGTGAGTTGTATTAAAATTTGTCACCTTCACAGATTTGTATAAATATGCCTATTTGCATTGACTTTTGTGACAAGTGTTATGTGAACTGAAAAAGAATAAGAATTAAAGAAGATTTACTATTTCAAGGGACGTGTCGCACGCCGCGACGGATACTATATTTTAAGGGTCGTGTCGCACACCGCGACGGATACTATGATTCGAGGGTCGTATCGCACGCTGTAACGGATACTATGATTCGAGGTTTGTGTCGCACGCTGCAACAGATGCATAGACTAAGAGTCCCCCATGGGTGCCAGACTGAGAGACAGCGGGTGTGTATCACTAGGACAGACATGCATCATTATGCTTGACATCATTATACAAGCATTGCATATGATCCTTGCATATTCTTGTGTGGAATGATGTTCTTACTACGATTGATTGCGTTATCACTTGTGAATTGTGACTGTGACTTATGACTTGTGATTTAGAATTGTGGTATACTGAGAGTTACTTCTATTGTATATTATATGTTGCTAGGCTGGCTGATTTTCTATGTAAGTTGTAGTTGTGGAGGTAGGTTGGAATGAAAGGAATTTTTGTATTCTATTGGATTAACTTTGTTTACTTAGTTCACTTGTTGGGTACCGCATGTTTGGTACTTACTCCTTGCTACAACATTTTTGTAGGTTACAAGCCCATATCTTCATGATACCATCTATTCTTCTGTGTCCGAGGCATCCTATGGAGATTGTGTGAGGTAGTTGTTTGCCATCCCAGCTGACTTCTCACTCCTATTTATAATTTTATTCTATTCTAGAGACAATATCATTGGACACTTGTGTTTCCTTTCGAATCTATTGTAATACATTAGAAGTTTGTGCACGTGATAACCTAGTCTTAAGGATTTTTATTTAAGTTGACTTACTACCCGCAATTGAACTTTCATTTTTATTATAATTCTACATTTTTAACGTTATAGTTGGGTTGTAGGCTGACTTGTCTTGGTGGGATAAGACAAGTGTCATCACGCCCCTTTTTGGGTCGTGACAAATATTGTACCTCTTTATTAGTGAGTGAACCATAAGAGATATCCTCAATTTTTACTTATTTAGCTTGTTTTATTAGTAAACTTAGGAGTAAAGTAATATCTATGTGGTGCTCCCTTTTTATTTTAGACCTGTGTATTAGAAAGCATAATAGATATATTTTAATGTTATTTATTACTTTAAATATTTAGTAAAATACAATTCAATTCTCAATAATGAGGTTTATCCACATACTACTGACAAATGTGAAATTTATTATAAAAATTAAAAAAAATTAGTGCATTAAAAAGTTATAAAGTTTATTAGAAGTACAAAAATTATTGTAGTACATTGGTATTGTTTAGTTATAACATCACAAAATGTTATTACAAGTCTTTCAACATTCAACCTTTGCATCAGTTCGGTATTTATTTCTGATGATTTACCCCATAAAGTTATTATTTTCTGGTCACATATGAATTTAATAGCTAAAGACATAAGTATAAATTCTGAAATTTATAATAGAAGAATTTTTTCAAAAGTAATTCATCCGATGTTTAGAATCTGCATTGAAGTCCAACTAATTCAAATTCAGACTTGACAGACCCCATTCAGAAATAGCGCTCTCTACCAAGATTTTTTCATACCTAGCCTACATAATTCTAAGTAAATGGAACAATAATGGATCACCCTAAACATACATTTAATTTAAATATAATGTAAGGATATATTTTATAAATATTTTGTATAGTTTTATATGTTTTTTTAGGGATCAAAATGATCCTATTTTTTTAAAAAAGTTAAATTTGAAAAACTATATTTCATTAAATATTTTTTGAATACACTTTTTTCACGATTCTTTAAAAAAAATTATATGTATTATGTGTGTATCACATTAATTGATATGTATTATGTTTTATTTGTTTTATTAGGGATCAAAATGATCCTATTTTCTTAAAAAAATAAATTTAAAAAATTATATTTCATTAAATATTTTTTGAAATATACTTTTTACTATTCTTTAAAAAATTATGTGTATTATGTGTGTATCACATTAATTAATATTAACTGTATAAAATATTTACAAGCTTTTTTCTTTTTTTGCTTTTGCCGAATACTCGTGTGATAAAATTGACTTTAATTTTCGTGTAGTTAACATTTTTCTTTTATTAACATATTTCTTATATAGCATAAAAATAATATAACTCTTTAGATGACAATTTCTCATTGACAAACATAACATAACTTTTAATTATTATTGAGCTATAGCTTTTGTCTTAATATAGGCAAATTATAGAGTATTTTAATGTATTCTTAATATATTTCTATTCCAAAAATATAAATTTGTAATGAATAGTGCAAAAACTAAAAAAAAAAAAAGAATGATACAATGAAATATATTTAAGTATTATTACTTCTACAAGTCTAATATCAGGAATAAATTTTTTTTCAAAGAATTAGAGAAGTCTATCAAATAAGAAAGATTTAGGAGTCTTTCCACAGTTAGAAATTCTTATTTTTATCACTTATTTTCATATACTTTAGAAGTGAATATTATAAATATAATTAAATAATAATTTAAAGAAAATAAGTGAAAAGACAATTTTATCTAAAATATAGTCTTTTAATGAAGGGCAAAAAGTACAATCGACATTTCTAACATACTTTTGATTTAGTATAGATAGACATAGATAGATCGATAGATAGATTAGTCAAATAATTCAAAAATATCCTTCTCACGAGTATTACGTGAGTAACTCACATCATTGAGTATATAATTGAAAAAAATTAGTAACTTTATCCTTACCTTGTGAAACTAGATAAGTAGTTTCATTTAGATTCGAGATTCAAGGTAAAAAAATGAAAAATACTTATTAAAGAAAATAAATAGTAAAGAAATCCCATAAAAAATAATGCAGCATGAAACAACAACAATAATTAAATAGTACGATAACCAAAACAATGAACTTACACCATATAACAACTTCAAACATGATCATTTTGATTAAATCAAAGAAATAAAATTTTAAATCAATAATTGAATTGAATATCAATTTTTTTTTTAAAAAAAATGTTAATCAAATCAAATTAATTCTATTCAAATCAGTTAGATTTTTAATTTTTGATTTTTATGTTCGTGTTATTACAAGATCTCCTTTCCAACTCCCAATGATCACAAAACCTCAACAATTGACCATCCTACCTGCGACCCCTTTTACTCATTGTATTTTCATAGTATTATTTATAGGTTTAAATACATAAACATGTCTTTTAACTTGATTTCAGTTAAGATTTATGTCTCCAACTCTGAATGTACACAAATAGACACTTAAGTTCATATAAAATTAAATTAAAAAAAATATATGTATTACCAAAATAGATCCATATACATAAATTTTTATGCAAAATCAAAAGCAAATCATACCATATCATGTAGTAACTGAAAACATGGAAATAACCATTATTGTAGGAAAGCAAATGGATTCTCACAGGTAACCTAATTATAGTTGTTTCTTAATTTTAATTGAAAAATAGAGTTGATGCATGAACACATGGCAACATAAATCAAAATTATTCTATCAGAAAATAAATATTTTTAAATAAATATATACCACATCAATATTGTATTGAGAGAAAATAGTTGACTGAGATAATTAAAAAGAGAGAGAGAAGATAAAACATAGTATTGTTATGGAGAACTACATGCTAGATCAAGAGACAATATTAAAATCATATGTAAAATTAATACTCGATTTTTATAAGGAATACATATTAAAATTGTATCAATTATAAAAATCTATTGAATATTAGAATACCTCTTAGTGATGGTGGTTTACCATAATTCGGAGTGGACGAGTGATTAATTCGAAAGTTTTTAGAGTAGTTGTTATCTTGCAAAAAATAGGAATTTTTCTAGAGTTTTGGGAATAAAACTCCTATATGCTAGTGTTAGAACTCCTATATGGTAGTGTTACTATGATAAGACTCCTAATGTTATTTACTTTGCCAAAATAATGGCACGAAGTGTTAGGACTCTATTGTTGTTTACTTTATCAAAATAGTTAATTTTAAATTATTTAGGATATAATATATTTATTTACACTAAATGCTCCGTAATTATCATGACTATCATGTTTAATTAAAATAATAGTTGAAAATCAATTAAAAAAGTGCAAATCACGTTATGTGATCTACTCAATACTTTAATTAGTTGTTTCTCTTGTCATAAAACATATATAACTTTCATTAGCAAAAGAAAAAAAATAACAAAACTAACTAGTGAAACTTTTTGCCAAGCATGTATTTGTTGAGATGCCTAAAATCTCCTTAATATTGAAAAGATAGTGTTCATGAATTATGCCAAGAATGTTGCAAAACAAACTAAACTTGCATTACTAGAAAATAAATGTTCTAGATAGATAAATACAAAATCCGACAACATTATAACACCTCATGAAATTATCGAAATACCCCTAGAAAGTGATCGTACACATAACACGTCTTTCCAAGCTCCAATGGAAAATTCGAGACAGGATATGAGATCAGGATGAAAAATTGAGTGGGAAAATAGTCTCAACCGAATTTTTGAGCAACCGAGTTGAAAAATAATTTTTGCTAATTAATTCTGAGATAATGAGAGTGCGTACCCAGGGCGCAACGCGCCTGGGGCACTGACTCACATTTATTTTTTTTTGATGTGAAATTGGAAAAAATGAAATTTTGCAAAAAACACATGTCCACGCCCCTGGCGCGACGCGGACATGATATTGCAGGATGAAAATATTTTTTTACTACGGGAAGGGACTTTTGGTCATTCCCCAACCTATCCTAAGTCCAAAAAAACATGTTTAAGGATCGTGTCATGTCTCGAGAGGGTACCCCAGGCGTAACTGACACTCGGAGACTATTATTAGCCCCCAAGAGAACTACCTAGCCTCATCGCAACTGTTCAATCATTTCAAAAGTAGCAGATAACAAAGAAATAACTAACTATCAGTGGACTGTAAACTATCAACTCGGTCTATCATAAAAAATACATGAAAAAGGGACAATCTCAGTATAAAGAAGGAAAAGGGGGAAAAGAACCCCAAACATCAACCATCGTAAGCCTCTATAACTACTATATAAGAAGATACCATAACAGGCCATGGCTACCACAATCAATGAAAATAATACAAAAATCTAAAGAAATAACCATCATCCATATTAAAATTGTATCAATTATTAAAATCTATTGAAAATTAGAATAAATCTTAGTGATGGTGGTTTACCATAATTCGGAGTGGACAAAAGTGATTAATTTGAAAGTTTTTAGAGTAGTTGTTATCTTGCAAAAAATAGGAATCCTACTAGGGTTTTGGGAATAAAACTCTTATATGGTAGTGTTACTGTGTTAGGACTCCTAGTGTTATTTACTTTGCCAAAATAATGACATGAAGTGTTAGGACTCTACTGTTATTTACTTTATCAAAATAGTTAATTTTAAATTATTTAGGATATAATATATTTATTAACACTAAATGCTCCATAATTATCATGACTAGTCATGTTTAATTAAAATAATATTTGGAAATCAATTTAAAAAGTGCAAATCACGTTATGTGATCTACCCAATACTTTAATTAGTAGTTTCTCTTGTCATAAAACATATATAACTTTCATAAGCAAAAGAAATAAGATAACAAAACTAACCAGTGCAACTTTTTGCCAACCATGTATTTGTTGAGATGCCTAAAATCTCCTTAATATCGAAAAGATAGTGTTCATGAATTACGCCAAGAATATTGCAAAACAAACTAAACTTGCTTATTAGAAAATAAATGTTCTAGATAGATAAATACAAAATCCGACAACACTGTAACACCTCGTGAAATTATCGAAATACCCCTAAAAAGTGATCGTATGCATAATACGTCTTTCCAAGCTCCAATGAAAAATTTGAGATAGGATATACGATCAGGACGAAAAATTGAGTAGGAAAATGGTCTCGACCCAATTTTTGAGCAATCGAGTCGGAAAATAATTTTTTCTAATTATTTTCGAGATAATGAGAGTGCGTTCCCAGGGCACAAGGCACCTGGGGCACTGACTCACATTTAGTTTTTTTTAACGTGAAATTGGAAAAAATAAAATTTTATGAAAAACACATGTCCACGCCCTTGGCGCGATGCGGACATGATGTTGCAGGATGAAAATAATTTTTTTATTATGGGAAGGGCCTTTTGGTCATTCCCCAACCTATCCTAAGTCCAAAAATATATTTTTAAGGGTCGTGGCATGCCTCGATAGGGTACCCCAGGCGTAACTGGCACTAAGAGACTATTGTTAGTCCCCAAGCGAACTACCTAGTCTCATTGCAACTGTTCAATCATTTCAAAAGCAGCAGATAACAAAGAAATTACTAACTATCAGTGGGCTGTAAACTATCAACTCGGTCTATCATAAAAATATGAGAAAAAGGGACAGTCTCAGTATAAAGAAGGAAAAGGGGGAGAAGAACCCCAAACATCAACCATCATACGTCTATGTCTATGAAGCCTCTATAACTACTATCTAAGAAGATACCATAACAGGCCATGGCTACCACAATGAATGAAAATAATGCAAAAAGCTAAAGAAATAACCATCCCTCATTCTACCAAAATAAAAAAAATCATCCTCCGAATGCAGGGGAAGACTCACCAAGATCTGAAATCAAGAATCTCTGAACCTCAACAATTTGGCTGCTGAAGTCCTATGTCTACGGAATCTGCATCATAAAATGAAAGAGGTGTTAGTACGTGGAATGTACTGTATGTAAAACGGTATAAAGTAAAAAATAATATACAATGTCATCATCTTATCAATTACTCATCCTCAACTCAGAGTAAGGGACGGGACTCTATTACATTACTATTCATCAAGATATCACACTATCACATCAACCTCACTATCAACATGAAACCTATTTGAGAGTTTCTATAATCGACAACCACCACCTATGAGCTAGTGATGATACAACAAAGAGATATTCTTGTCACATCCATCTAGTGCCTTGCTGGGATATAGACGGGTCTATCGGGGATCCCAAAAGAATTCTATCGATCCCTCTGCGGGGCAAAGGAAATATCCGCTTTTATGGTCTAATCCTCTCCTACACTGAACACGTAGTTAATGAGTACGAGTGGGACTCACTCTTACCCATTTCGGTGCTAATACTCCTCCCATGAATCAACTGGCTTATAAGATTATCAATCAATCAAGAACTTCTATCTGCTAGCCTCTATGGGCAGGAACTCTCACCTCATCATCTATCAACTCAAAGAATAGGATCATTCGTTAAAGCTAAGTTCAACCTCATTTACACTCTAAAGATACTAATTCCATCAATTTCAATCATCAATACACTCATCTCAGAACTCAGACCCCAACAATAAACATATTCAGATAGTCAAGGTTCTAGACATTACCCCTAAGTTCATTCTTGAAGTCTTTAATGGAGATTTTATGTAAGGTAAATACATAATCACACAATAATACATGTAAACAGTTAATAAAAGAACGATGATCATCAATTTAAGATAATATATATAAATTAAAGAGAACTTTCAAGAAAATCTTCAAGAATTGTAACACAAGACTTATCAACTATCAACTATCACCCTACTACATGCATTGGGGCAATAGAAGAATAATTCCATGTTCTGGGGAGCCTTTACATACCTGGATTAAAGAATTATCAAGTCTTCTTCAAGAATTTGTACCCGAATTTAAAACCCTCCACTCTCTATTCCTTTTCCTCAGGAACTCTCACGTAGAAACTTAAGAAAAAATGGATTTTAGAAACCCTTAATCAGTAATAAATGACTTTTAAACATGTTTTAGGACTTAGGAATAGGTTGGGAATACCTAAAATGCCCTTCTCATAATTAAAAGAAAAATTTTCAAAATGGTACACTGGTCCGTAATGCGCCAGGGGCGCGGATTAGGGTATTTTTGCGAATTTCTGAAAATTCAATTTCCCCTTGAAAATAAACAAAAAACTCTAAGTGTGTCTTTGCACCCCCTCCACGTCACTCCAGGGGCACGGAAAGACACTGTTTTGGTGAAAATTAGCAAAATTTATTTTTCGCTTCGATTGCTCTTAAATCGGGTTGAGACCACTTTTCCACTCAATTTTCTGCGCTGATTGCAAATCTGATCTAGAATTTCCAATCAGAGATTTGGAAGATGCATTGTGCGCATGATTACGTTTTAGGGCATTTTGATAATTTTATGGGGTGTTACATCATCTCCCTCTTGGCATCATTCGTCCTCGAATGATGAGTACTGTCACGCCCCAAAGTCCCGTAGGGCGGACCGGCACCCGTAGTCGATAAGGCTCGGGAGAACCAACCTATAACTATGCGCTTAATGTACGTATTATGAGGGGTTCTACCTTTAGCATGCCTTAAAGTAGATAAACAGTGATAACAAGCCAAAAGGAAATGCATATGACTAGGCCGTTGGGGCCACGGTGTCTAAAGTACGAGACATGACTTCACTTTTACTTTACATAGTCTACAAAGCCTCTAAATAAAGAAAAAAAATCTGAAAAGGGTCGGTACAGGCCTCGCCTCAACCAACTGTACACTATAAACATAAGCTCTAGACATATACAAAGCCTCGAAACAACCTGGAGCTTGATGACAACAGCTGAATATACTGTACTCCTACTAGAGAGATCTACTAGCACCTGTACCTGCAGCATGAAATGCAGGTCCCCCGAAAGGGATGTCAGTACGAGATAATGTACTAAGTATGTAAGGCAGAATATACTATACGTAAAGTAATAACTCAAATGAACCCATACACTGGTGTAAGTTTGTGGACCACCTTTAGTTATACTGTGGAAACAGGTACTTTACATTCTTTATATTACTTTACCTTTATTGTATCATCTGTACTGTAAAATCTGTGCACAGCTGTAAACATGTGACCAACTGATCAGTGGTGAAACTGTATTGGGTTCGTCCCTGGCTAGGTTATACTCAACCCCTCGGGCTACCCCCTTTGATAGGATCGTCCCCTGGCTAAGTTATATTCAACCCCTCGGGGATACCACCTACTAGAACTATATACTTATCTTTCCATTACCTTTGAGATGATTCTTTTGGTGGCCATAATATTGGAGCTGTAAAACTGTATATGTAACATGTGACATGCAGATATTCATACAAGACAATATGACAAATAAAAGGGTACATTGGATAAACAATGAAATGGTACAACCTGTGAACTTTATTTGGCAACAAGAAACCATGTATCTTGGTATTCATGTAAGTAACCAGATTTGGAAGTGGCTATGTATGAAATCATATGAACATATCAAGGAATGGATACACCATTAATAGTTGTGTCGGAGTTGGTAAGTGCCTTTATGTGCCAAGGAAGGATCTAAGTTTCATGCCAAATGATACGAAATCAAATAACCTTATATACCTCGTCGTTGGACCTCTTTACTATTTCGAAACAACCTTCCCTTCCTTCAAACAGTTATATACAACATAATAGGTGATAAAACTAGT